>QZLH01000140.1:22081-60661 GCA_003833135.1 Oehlia diaphana | reverse complement strand
TTTGTTGTTCGGAAAGTTCGGGTCGTTGATCAGGTCACACAATTTCATCAGCCAATAATTATCAATTCAAAACCCGATCAAAATCCCGAACGATCAGAATTGAACAGGCCTATTGATTAGCTTACTCAATATTGATTCTTTCATTGCGAGTTCGTCGTCAATCCTGTTGAATTGATTGTTTCGATATCGATCCTAAAAGGTGAGTGAGTTTGATATCGATTCTGTTGATTGTTTTGCTCGACATCGACCCTATACGTAGTGAGTTTCATGTAATCGCTCCGTGGGCTATAAAAAGGTAAAATCGATACCAGTGTTGATTATTTTACGTAGATCTTGAGGGTTTTCTAGAGGACACAATTATAATACACTCAGGGAATTTTCTGAATATATCGAATGAAGATTTGCATATCACTTATTTCCACTTGAGATTGCTTGTCCGAATTTTGTTATTTAGAATGCTAATACCACTGATAAATGTAAATCAGATAGATTAGGTGAACAATAAAACAATTAATCCATCAATACATAATTTTATTGTGTTTTGTATATATAAATAAAAAACACTACCGAATTAATTATTAGTAATGAAAAGTCAACTTTGTCAAGTCTGTAAAATTATAGAAACGAGAAATATTTATTTTATGGAAGCACGATATTTGTGAATTACTTTATTACCAAACAAGAATTTCGCTATGAGTTTATCATGTGACGTACTCCCAATGACATACTAAAAAAAAAAATATCAAAAAAAAATTTTAATTATTAAAGTTTGATTTTTTAAATTTAATTAATTTGTAGAATTCATAATTAAGTTTATGAGATTTTAAAAATTTTACCAACTTTAAACTAAATAATGATTTCAATCATATTATATTACACAGAAATGCTAATAAATATCATTATTCTACTGTTTTATTATTAATTTTGTACAGAGTGTTCATGGTACAGTATTTGCTTTGAGTTTTGTAGTAGTGCCGCAACATTTTACATTTTTTGTATATTATTATATACTGTATATTAACAAAAATGTAGCGAAAACGTTCTTTCATAATAAAATATCAAAAAAAAAAAAATGGTGCGAAACGTTTTTTTAAATACATTATTATGAAAAAACGTTACACCAGACCCCGGCCAGAGGTAGGTCATGAATTTTATAACCCGACCTGAAAGTTATTAAGAAAATGGTTTGGCATTTTTTTCTTGAAAATTTATATATAAATGGATTCTTAGTGGTTGTGAAATTTCTTGTAATTATTGTCGTCACAAAATAAATACAGTAATCTCCACCTTAAATCCTCACTTAAATACGTCCTATTTCTGAAAAAAAGCTAGTTAAGGTGTGATTCTTGTGTGATTTGCAAATTTATATTGTAGTGTTCGTAATGATAACTTCAATGGAGTTTTTTTGGTTTCACAAAAACATAAAACGGTAGGTGACGAATAAAGAATTGTGGCACAGCTATTTTGTGCGTTCAATTTCATTTTTCTTAAAGTATCGAAATATTTCGCGAATAAGCGTATGAATCAATGACCATTATGGCCAACAAAACGTTTTTATTATGAACATACTAAGTATTATCGTAAAAATTCATGAAGAATGTTTTTGGAGATGAAGTTGAATAAACTATAAGGTAATTTCATTAAATAATTTGATACCATTTAACGTAATTCTAAATTTAAGAAAAAATTATTATTACTTTACATACAATATATAATATTATTAAAAAAACTCACTGGCGGCTAATTAGCAAGCAAACATGAGATTTCATTTAAAGTATCCCCATGCGTCACGTTTCACTGCCAATGCGGCTTCTGCGTCTGCGTCACGTTTCAATGTAGGTGCTGCATCTGCGAATTTAAATTATATTAAAAGAACTCTTAATATTTAAATGAATAAAAAAAAAATTTTTCTTTTGAAGTGATGATTTATTTACCCGTTAAAATAATAGTAAAAGCGAAAATTAGCAATAAGTATTTGAATTTCATTATTGATTTTGTGATTGTGTTATGTATAATTTTTAATTCGTTGTTTATTAATTTATTTAAAGAAATTTCTCACCTCTTTCTCAAATTGTTTATATAATAAAATTTTTTATAATAACACTACTTCAAATTATTTCATAAATCAATGAAGGTGAATTAAAGGTGGTGTACTAGAGTATTCTATCCACGTTTTTCTATATTGCGCCATAGCTATGTTAAATTTTACAATTGAAGGGCAGGTCAACATTAGGAAATGTGAAATTTAGCCGCGATCATTGAGCGAAAAGACGTACAAGAGTATTTTTTGACACGTTTTCTGCGTTGTTCCATGTTAAAATTTACAATTGGAGAGCAGCCACTTTAAGTTAATAATGAGAAAATTCGAGATTTTGATGTTAATAATTATTTTCAGCCGCAATTATCTGTAAAATTATTTTTTTTTTTGTTGATTGTGGTGAAGTAAAAGAGAGTATTTTGACACGTTTTTTTACATTGAGCCACAATTGGAACGAACAGTGCAAAAGATGAAATCTATCTTTTTTTTTAAAAAAAAGAAAAGGATAAAATAAATAAATAAAAATATATAATATATATTGTTCAAAATGGACACTAAGATCAGGAAAGTATAACTCATTTCTTTTATCTCATCAATAGAAAATGGCTTGGACCCGGTCACATTACCGAAAGTCAAATTACCGACAGCTGACAATCAAATGACCGACACAGATAGGTGATTGACGCAGCAAAATTAATTACTGATTTCATAATGTACGGGACACTTAGCAAATTTTAAAGAAACTCGGAAATATTCGGTAAAGCTCAAAATAAGATAAAATTATGCTACCATTCTCGGAATATTGCTACAAAATTAGCGTATAATTTTTATTTTATATCAAGCTTTGCCGAATATTTCCGAGTTCTTTAAAATTGCTAAGTGTCCCGACCTTTTTGAAATCAGCTGTGAACACACTTCGTACCTTTACACATTTATTAATTTATTCTGTTTAATAATTATAAATTAACTGTTAATGCTTTATAATTATAATTATATAAATCTAAGTTTATTTTTTTATTCAATATAAATTTGTAATCATAATACATTTCCACTAATTGAGATCTAAAAAATTTGCATAATTAACTCAATTATGGTTAAAAAATATTTATTATAAATTCGAATGTCATGTTTTATTAGAAATGAACAAGTTCAAAAATAAATCACATTTCATATATTTAAAGTATGTATGTAATTTGAACGATTTGCATCACGTGATTTATGTTCATATGATTTATATTCGCATGAATTTTAACCCATTTACCCATTTTTGAAAAAATCTTGTTCTTTCTTATTATGATGAAAGTATTACGGTTCTATCACAAGGAACTTCCTAAGAAATGCATCCGTGAAATCCAACTTGTGTATAAAACCATACCACCCTTCTACGTCTTCACCACATACCACTGTCACAGCACTCACGCGGAAAAGAAAGGAGATTAGAGTAATGGTAATGGAAGGAATGGAGTTGAATGAGAGATAATAGGGGTTATGCTGTTATATATAAGACAAAGGATTAGGTGAATAGGCAATTAAAAAAAAAAAAAATGAAACAATAAAAAATAAATTCGCAAATGGCTTTTTTTGTCGTACAAATTTTCATAATATAAAGTATAAATCATAGTAATCATAGTTGCATATCTGCTGAACAAATATCAGTCAATAGATATTTGGAATCACTTGTAAAGCAACACAAATTTTTTCTATGCATTTATTCACTTTTGATATATAAAAAATGACACTATGAACTACAATAGTAAAAATAAGTTGAAGAACTAGCTAAATCTGATTTATTTGTTATTCATTCGGACGGGACCGGGTTATTTATTTTCATGAAAGATGAATAATCATATTTATTTTTCCTAATAAACAATGAGTGAGCTATTATTAAAATCAAATAAAGGAGAATAGTTATCTTTGTGTAACATTGGAATCGGTATCGTGACATTGTGTAAATATTTACAAAAATAATTTCATTCTTATTTCCAGAACAAGAATATCATTTGGAATCCATTAAATTTGTTAATTTGAATAATTATAAATAAATTATGGAACACTTTTATCAATATAAAAATTATTATCGACTTTACATTTTCTTAAATATGATTATAACAAAATATTATGCGACCGTTCATCCTCAAGAATGGGTAAAGCAAGTTCAGACAACATGTCTAATTAATAATACCAGACAAGAAACAGATATTTTGAAATTATGTAAATTAAATATTGATCTTCAGATATCTATCCCCAATGAAATAAATACACTTAAAGAACTTGTAAATGCTCTTAAAACCCATCCAACCTTTGAAAGATATAAAAGTAGTCGCAAGTACATATTAGACCAAATGAGATTCCAAGGCGATGATGCTACAAAATTTCTTGCCGAGTTCCGTTCGCTTTGTTTTAAAGCGGAAATTACTAATCCACAAGAGATTAAAGATCGTCTTTTGGAAACATATTCATCGAATGAATTCTTTAAACGTGAATTTCCAGACAAAACATCCGGCGTCACATCGATAAATGAAATTTACAGATTATGCAGCGAGGTCATTTCAGATAGTTCAAGAGTAGTCATACACGACACGTAAAACTTAAATCTATTTGTAGATATAAAGTGAATTTCAATTAATCTTGTAAACCAAAATTGTTAGTTAAAGAATTTAAGAGTAGGACATTAATATAATATATATCTTTTATCAAATGATTTTATTCATTAATTAATTTTATTCATATACATACAAAAATTTTATACATACATACAAAAAATTATTATTATTAATAAAATTACTATAAATTGTATTTATTTAATGATTGGTGTACTTTAATAACAGAGAAATGATTATTAACTACTAAAAAGTATTTCGTATTTACTAATGTAAAATGAATCTTAAGTTACGCAGCACTTGATGTTAAAATATGGCCTAAAAAAAGTCAAAATGAATCATGACCATGAAAAATTTACTCATATTGCCAAATAATTGTATTATGTGGATACTGATATTGATTTATAGTATCTTGCCTTCATCTTTTACTCCCTATCCGCTATCAAAGTACCTATAACAAGTGTCTTATTATTAGTCACGTGTATAGAGACATTTTATTATTATTTACTAAAAAAAATTGTATTGCTAGGCGAACAGTCTAAAACTTCGGAAGGTTGACATTATAAAGGTTGAAATAAATAAACAATCAAGAATTTTGTATTTTTTCGTACCAAGAAAGATTTGCGGTAAATCATATTAAGGTCCTGCTTAGCATAGTTTTAATAATACTGGTTTACAGATAAAAAAAGTTGAAGAGTAATAATATAGGAGAAACTAGCTTTCCCGGGGAGGGTTAGTCTATGTACCTGGCTCTTATGGTTGGTGTTATGAGTTATCAGTGGTTTACCAAAGGACTACACAGTAAGGATTTAAAAATAAAAAAAATAGACAAAAAAATAAAATAAAAACAACAAAAATAGGAAAAAAATAATAATAATAATAAAAAAAGAAAAAATGATAAAAAAATAAAAAAATAAAAAATGATGAAAATGAAAAAATGATAAAAAATTGAAAAAAAATGATAAAAATGAAAAATAAACTTGGTAGCATGATACCAACACTTTCTGGAAGCTTTTTTTATGGAGTATGGTGGTGGTTGATTGAGAATTCTCTTCCACCTGGTACCAACCATACTAACGTTTTTTTATCTTGATTAGATATCTTTACGACTAACTGTTTTATACTTCATTATGAATATCTCTTATAGTACACTTAATTCGAAATCTGGCTATACAAGTGAGCAGAAAAACCACAGCTTTCGAATGAATTATTAATTTCCCTTCCGACAAAAATTAAAAAATGACTTGTCTTTGTGGCGACGGCAGATTCTTGTTTATTTACGAATTTTCACTGATCGACATCCGGATCGAATTAAATCAAATTAAACGAAATAATGAGACACGTTGCAATTGTTAATGTAACAAAAATAATTAATTTATGGTAGAAAATGAAGAAGTTTAATCCTGGAAATTGTATTAATAGACGTCAAAACTAGATGTAAAAAATACCATTTGCAATTTTTTTTTGGAAATGTATATTAAAAATGACCAATGCCTGATCTATTTCCTTCCAGCTTTATAGAATATTTATTTAACTTTATAAACTTAATTTGCATACACTACTATGCTCAAAGCTCAATATTTCATCAAAAAATAAATTATAATAATTTCAAATTGTTATTAAAGCTTCTATCGTTGCTGACTTAGCCAAGTCTTTTTAAAAAAATTTGTTGGCATCTGATCACAATTAGTTGGATTAACTAATAAACTTAAGGGTAGAATCACAAATAAGCACTTATTGCGTACCTCTCATGTCCACCTTAAAAATGCCGGAGTTGGTATCCGATTTTGTTAGTTTGCCTGCAGGAAAATGCGACTCTATCCAGTCAAAGCATATTTTCCAGACCGTTGTTTCACTATTGATAAAGAAGTCTTTCACATGAAAGTATCGGGTCAACATTGTATGGATAATACGAAAAAATTCTCTTCCTGAATTTGATCACCATCTTACTTGACCATTAAAGTCGCAATACAAATCAAAATGTTTAGTTTTCAGGTTATTGGTAAGTATTTCTATTTATTGTAAATAATAATTCAATTTACTGATTCTATACTGTACTTGGTTATTAGAATATCGAATTACATTTATTCCCTAAATATGTTGAACGTTGAATCCTTTCTTACATCGGCCCTTCTCTTTCGAAGTTAGAGCAAAGTCATGAGTCCAAAACTGACAACCTAGAATTTGCGATTTTATTGGCTAACGATCACGCGAATTGACACAAAAATTTTCATAAACGTAGGCAGTAGGGGTGCAGACTTTTCCTTTTTTTAACTACGTCATTCATTAAGTCAATGAAAGGGTGTAACTCGTGACGTAGCTCGATATTATATAAATTATTATAAAATTTCTCTGTGATCGTCTGCAGTGACGTTATTGACGTAACTTTGTTATGGCAGTTACGTCGATAAAGTTTGTACCTCTAATAGGCAGACACAAACAAATACTATTTCTCATGAGTATTTTCTCGATCTAATTATTGATCATTAACCATTGATACTTTTCACAGATGGATAGACTAAAAATCTATATTAATGATAACTATGCCTTTAATAGCAAAACGTGCAGAAAATTATTATTAATCAATCAACATTTGAGGTCAAATGACAAATGAATGATCATCTGTCTGAACCAATCATTTTTTAAGATCATGTAGCCTGCCAAAGACACTTTGAATTTATTGGTCAAAATAATAATTGAAAAAATCAAATTAAAGCGATTATTACCGGTATTATAAATTTTTTTTTCTGATATTATAAACATTATGCAAAATAAAAAAAAAATAAGAGACATTTGAATCATAATCTTCTTGCTAAATTAGTATCTGGTATATAATTATGATTATTAGGTTGCCATTGTAATTAAATAACTTTAACGTAGTTATATACATTTTCATTACGCATAAAGTATAAGATCGGCAATAGATAAAGAGAATGTTAACATAAAAGGAAAGACAAATAATGATAAAAAGATAATCACGTAGTACAAATTATGGAAATACAAGGATCATCCGTCATTTGTGAATGAATTGCTTTGAATGACTCGAGCGATATAAGTTATTTTCAAATATCCAAATGAAGTGTTCATTTGCCATCATTGTTGTATGCAAAGAATTTTTTTAGTACAGATTTTCCATTTTTATTTATAATATTTCTAACAATTGTACGCTGTGCAGATTTGCTTCAGAAAAGGTGTGCGGATAATTCATCGGACATGTGCATACGCACATGACTGCACCTCGGATAAGATGTTAGTGTCACAATTTACAAAACATTCATTTTGTTATGATCACGCAACTCGTACATTCAAAATTACCGAATCGGGAGTATCATTGAATTCAACAATTATATAGATAATGAACGCGTTTTTTTACCGACTTATACTTTTTTTGAACATGAAAATACCAATAATTGATGGGACCATTCATCCTGATGAATGGGTAAAACAAGTTCAAACAATATGTATAATTAATAATATCAGACAAGAAAGAGATATTTTGAAAATATGTAAATTAAATATTGATTCATCGATAACTGTTCCCGGTGAATGTAATAATCTTAATGATCTTGTAAAGGCTCTAAAAGCCCACCCCACTTTTTCTATATATAAAGATGGTATCAAGCACAAATTAGATCAAATGAAATTTGAAGGTGGAGAAGGTGGTGATACTACAGCATTTTTAGCCGAATTTCGTTCGCATTGTGATAAAGCGGAAATTGATCCACAAGAAATTAAAAATCGTCTCTTGAGAACATATTCATCGAATGAATTTTTTGAAAATGAATTCTCAAAACGTGTAACTGACGTCACATCGATAGATGAAATTTATAAAATATATAGTGAAGTAGTTGCAGATAGTACAAAAATAATTAAATATGGACCTGAATTTTTGATATCAATAAAACATATTGAAACGGGAAGATATTTATCAAGTCGACAAATAAATTATGAAACAGGTTCTCAAAGACAAGTGGTTAGTATATATTTTTTTTAAAAATTTATTAGTATTTTTTACGTTGATAATCATTGTTATTATCTGTTATAGTTATTTGCTGATGAAAAAATACTTGATGAAAATGCTTGGTGGTATTTAACTTGTGAAGCTCCCGATCCTCAAAAAAAAGATTTTCAAAAAGAAAAAGTTCTGTATGATGATAAGATCTATTTGACTCATAATAAAACCAAGGCTAAAATATCATTCAGTAACTTTTATATGGCCCCTGTAACGGGCCATTTAGAATATGTAGAAGGTTTGTTATTTAATTATATTCAAAAAATATAAAATTATTTTTAATTATGAAATTTTTTTTACAATTTTTACAGCACATTGTTCTCAATTTGCTTATAGTGTATTTAACTTCGTTAAGTCTGATCAAACAAATAAAATGTCTTATCTTAAGGCAAGAGATAGAGTATATTTAAGGACTACTAATTATGTATTGCATAGTCATGGAGTTAATTTCGCGATCTCCAATAATAACAATAATAACGATAATAACGATAACGATAATAAGAATGATATTATGCCGTTGATATTTCAAGAAGTTGTTGGTTATCGACATGAATTTAATAATAATGATATGGTATTTATTTTTTTATTTAAGATCATTTTGTATTTATTTTTTTTCATTTTCGTAAAAAAAAAAAAATAATAAATTTTTTTTTTTCATATAGTGGCTTATTGAAAGGAAAAGTTCATGAAATATCCTTAACATTATTTACATACATATATATTATTTAAATATATTCTCATATATACAGTATATTATTTAAAGATATTCACATATATACATATTATTTAAATATTTTGTTTATATAAATATTTATATCCAAATAAAATGAAATAAAAAATTATAAATTACGCGTAATAAAAGTTCGTTACATTAAATGTTCACAAAATAAATTACTATTATTACTATTGATAATAATGAGTATAATCTGCTTTGAATAATTGATTTACAGAGGTATGGACTGAAACAAATGATTATACATTACGCAATCAAAATGTCACTTTCAAGATAGAAGATAATAACGAACATAGGAACGATAGGAACGATACTAAGCCATTCTGCCATTGATATTTCAAGAAGTCGTCGGACATAAAGAAAAAATTGGTAGAGATGATAAAAGAGATGAAAGGAATTTGCGTCACCGCACGTTTTTACATAACGACAAATATAATTTTTTATATATAATTTAATAAGAATATATATTTATAATTAATTAAATAAATCATTTATTCAGTAAATAAATAAAGTTGTAGTACATAAATATTTAATCTCACAAAATAAAATAGTAATAAAATCGTTGGTATAAATATATTCCATAATTATATTATCATTAAAAAAATTAAAAAACTTAATAATTTCTTTGTTTTTTCCTATCATCACTAATTTTCCATTTAATAATGCCAATATTCTCTCTCTTTCTTTTCCTTCCGCTATTATTATCATTATTTTGTACCCAGTTTTCAATCATATTAAGAAATGCCCAACCTTCTCTCATTTTCTTATTGGCGAATATTTTTATATCTTTAGGGTAAAGCATTTTATCAGTTGTAATAATAATTAATTTAGATCTTGCTCTACTTGTTGCTACATTCAATCTATTTATATCAAACACAAATTCTTTTTTGAATGTTTCATCTAAATTATAAAATCCAAAACATGCTATAACAATATCTGCTTCTTTTCCTTGCATTTTTTCTGTTGTATCAATTATTTGTAATTCATTTGTATAACTTTTAAGTTGTGATTGAATTGCAATTCGTTGTCGATGATATGGTGTTACTATAAGTAATGATGGCTTCTTGGTTTCTTCCATTTTATTTATAGAAAGATAAATTTCTTCCACAACTTCGACTTCAGTTTGTAGAAATTTATCTTCTAATGTTCTTGGATCATTTCTTAATCTTTTGTTTTTAGTAATTGGAAGTTTTACTAGTACAATTGCTGAGCTTGGTGATAAAATTCTTTGAATTGGTGAATCCTCAAATAGTGAATTTTCAAATAATAATGATGATTTTTTTAGTGGTGAAACATTATAATCATCACCGTATATCTTTTGAAAAAACCCATTCAATTCTTGATTCTAAAATAGGAATGAAAAATTGAGAATGTTATTATTAATTCGAATAAAATTAAAATAAAAAAAAATGTATTATAACGAAACATACCATTCTCCAATTTTCTTTAAGTTGTGCCGTAAGAGGTCCAAAATTATGTTTTTGCCCTTTTTTTAAGATAAAATTTTTCTCATGAATAACATTACCATTCTCTTTACGCATTAAACATTGCAAGATTGACCCAAATATGAGAGGATGATCGAGTGGAAATGTAGGATAAGTGGCTCGAAGAATTGGTCCCATTTGCTATTTAAAATAAAAAAAACCAGGTAAATACTAAAAGAGATTTGGTATATTTAAATTTTTATATAATTACCATATGATCTCCAGCAACAATTAACTTTCCTGATTTTGGATTCAAACATTCAATTGCAATGCTAGCATCTGATACCAATAACTTTTAAAAAAAAACGTAGAAATTTAAATTATGAATATTATGAATATAATATTTTTAAATTTTAAATATTTAAATGTACCTGAGAACCTTCGTCAATTATCATTATATCACATCCGACCCAATTAAAATTCCATTTTTCTCTTACTTTAAACCAATCCCAAACTGTACCCCCAATCACAATCGGTTTACCGTTCACGATCGGTTTACCATTAATTTCGATTTTACTCTTTAAGTCCCATGCTTTACACATTTCTATTCCATTAAGGTGGTTCTTTTTTAAACTGTCGGTTAAATAAATGATATCAAAATTACTCGTCTTATGGTATTGTTTTTGTACAGTTGAAATTCTATCCAATAAATTTTCAATAGCAGCCCTAGTAAAAGCTGTTACACCGACTATATAATTCTTTGTCAAATTACACTTATACTCACTTAAATACCATGTGGTAAACAGTGAAAGGAAATGTGTTTTACCAGAACCCTATTAATTGGAAAGAGATGTTAATAAAATAATAAAATACATGTATAACATAATAGATGTATGAAAAATAATTACAGGTGGTCCCCAAACAATTTGAAGTCTTCTTTTCAATATTTTTTTTGAAATTTCTTCTTGTGATGGAGACATTTGTAATTTGATTCCTTTAAATTGTTCTACTTCCCCAGTTAATTTCTGTGCCCATTCATTTGGATTTTTTAAGAGATTCTAAATTAATGAACGTAATTTAATTAGATTGAATTTTTTATTTTTTACAAAAATATTCCGAACAAAATTCCGAACAAAAATAAAGGAAAGAAAAAAAGAAATTAACCATAAATACTGATTCATGATCGTTCCTTTTGTCCATTATAGTAAGCGTTTTTAAAACTCTATCTAGGTTATGATCATAATATCGTTTGTAAAGACGATATTTTATCTCTTTACTAAAATTTGTTGAGGAGAATCCTTTGGTTCTTTTCAAATAAATTAATGGCGCTTTTTTTTGCGGATCACTATAATCAACTTTATCAATATCCACAAGCAATAAGGGGGATTTACTATGATTTGTTCGATACTTCATATCCGAAAATCGAATTGCTTTTAAGACGCCCTATTTTTTTTTAGATAAAAGATAAAAAAATTTAATTATAATATGTTCCCAATTTTATAAAGTCAAATTTTTAAAGAATTATTTATTACTTCAGGATTATCTTCAACGAGAATAAAACTATGGTATAAGCTGCATTCCAACTCTTTTTTATTAGTACTTAAAAGAGTGAATCGTGCAATTTTTGAATCACTACTAAGTTCTTCAAATTGAAGTTCGCTTCCGTATACAGCTTCGCCATATATAAAATCTTTTATCCTATCAGATCTAAGTCGGTTGCATTTCTTTATAGCTTCATATTGTTTAAAAAAATATAATTTACCCAAATAATTATTATTAAAATTTTCAACTTCAATTAAAGTAAATTTTGGTGGAATAAATATTAATATAGAAGAAATATTATTTGTTGATTTTTTAAGAAGTTCGTAGTAAGCTCTTATTATAGCATTGGCAAAATCGTTTCTTAATAAATGAAGGTCATTAATAATTTTTAATGGATTTAAATATCCAAGAGCCCATAACTCAAAAATATTTTCTAACTCAGCACTCTTAATATCTTTAAAATTATCATTTTTCTTAATAATTATAAAGTCATATTTACTGTCTTTTAATGTTGGCATCACCAGTTGGTCTCGTATATTAGTAAATCGATAAAATCCAGGTACATGGAACGCAATATTTTCACTTATTGCACGTTCTAAAATAATTAATCTTGGAAAACCTCTCCATTCTTTTGATATATTTGGAAACTTAAAAGACTCTGTGGTGTTATTTTGGGATGCTAATAACAATGAATCTTCAAATAAATTAAATAAACACCTTGTAGCACTTTGTTGAATATTTCTTGAAACATTACTCTCATCCATAGAAATAATTTCCAACAAAGCATCTTGAATAACTTTTTTTTCTTGATCAGAATAGACAAATGCACAAACTTTTGATTCATAATTTTGTAGATCTTTAAACATGTCTTCCAATGCAATCACAAAGCAACTTATAAGATGGATAAATGATTTTAATGAAACATCATTCTTTGAAATTGATTCAGAGTATCTATGATTCTTTATTTCATGCCCACTATTATGATAGAGGCATATTCCCCATGCAAAAGGACGTGATGAATAATGATCCAAAGACATTGAGATTATCAAATTATGACCTGTCTTCTGGGGAAAATTTGCTGTTGGAGTTTCAATAAACTTTATTATATTTAATAAAGAAAGAAAAATTATTTTATGTTATTAATAAAAAAATCTATTTTTGAAAAATGAAATAAAAGTAAAGAAATCTATTATACCTGTGCTTGGTTAGTTTCTTTAGCCTTAAGATATGGTGACCTTTTTTCTAATCTTTTATCATATTTCACAATATGCTTAATTCTTCTATTTATGTCTTTTTCACTGGAACTAAAATTCTCACTTCCAATTTCCAATTTCTTTATCACTTTAGCTATATCTTCAATATCTTCATCTGATTTTCCATCACTTATGAAAGTTTTCAAATTCTCAGCTTCCGCAAATGATAAATAAGGAATCATTGAGATAGTATCTCTAGCATCTTTTCTACAAACATTTACAAAATCACAAGTTCTACACCTTGAATTATAATGCCAAGGGGATGATTTAGCGTTTATAATTTCTGGTAATTTTTTTCTAAAAAATTCATTTACTTCTGGAAGAAAAAAGTCCAAACGAAAATTTTCTAATTGAAAAGTAGTTTTTGATTTCGATGATGGTAGATAAATTCCTCCCGTATTTGAAATGAAAAGTCCATTAATTTTTTTAACAATAAATTCGAGAAGAAACGCATACGAAGCTACTTGAAACTAATAATAATAAAGAGAAAAAGATATATAATTTATTTTATTTATTCTGCATTTAATAAGTTATTGCATATTTATCTTACCTGATGAGAAATATGTATACTTTTTGAAGCCTTAGCATCATAAATCATTATTTCCTTTTTATCATTTCTCTCTTTAACTTCAATAAAATCTGGCACAAAAGCTCCTAATTTAATATTATCTATTTGCATTTCATCATAAAATTCATCTGGTACGTTAAACTTCATTTGATAGAATATTTGACCATTCTTAGCATTTTTTAAACAATTCATTGTATAATCAACATTTTTCTTACAATCAATCACGTTCTTTAATTTATTTTTAACTTTTAATTCAAAATCGATTCCACGATTTTTCATTGCCTCATTTATAGTTTTGTAATTTTTTTTTGTTCCTCCGTTATTATTATTCTGTATTTCATTAATTTCATTACTGTTATCTTTGTCTGATAAAAGTCGTATAAATTTATCACAATTATAAAAATAATATTGTGATAATTCAGATATAACCAGCGGTTTCTTTTTCTGCATCATATAAATATATTATGGATTAAAACTTTATTATGTATGTACGCTGTATAAATATGATATATTACTATTACGAAAAGAGATATATTTTACTGACCTGTGACATTATTTAAATTTTTAATGGTAATAATTTAAGGCCAAAAAAAACCAAGAACTAAAAGAAAACCCTAGTTTTAATAATTTTACGAACATATGATCGGCAAACAATCGACGATCATAAACTTAATGATTTTACACATGGTCCTTTTGTAAGAAAAAATGGAAATTGGTTGATCACAATCGTCTCATAATTGCCTAATAAACTTTCCCTTGCGTCACGTATTCGGGATATGAAGACCGACCGGACTATCATTTTGTTTTTGTGTGCTTTTGTTGCTTTTGTGTTTTATATATGTTTAGTGTCTTTTGTGTTTTTGTTGCTTTTGTGTTTTTTTTTGTGATAGTTTTTTTTGGAAATTAAACTGAATTTGTCAATCAGAGAATGACCAAAAAATTACCTTTCTTATTTATTCCTTCCATAATTTGAAAACAGAAAATATTTTTATTATCAGTTATCACTTTCAAATTAATAAAAAAAAATTTTAAAACATGTGTAATGCGCGTCATGCAAACATGAAACCATTGCAAGGTTAAAAGCGACTCAACAAAATTTTGCACTCACGTGATACATATTGTCTGATACTAACTTTACTTTTTAAATTTAAAGAAAATAGACTATGTTCGATTCACAACAATTGAAAAAAAAAGACCACATTTATCTTCCTAAAAATGATTGTTTACCAATCTATAAATTACATCCGAGCGATATTTTTTATTTAAATATATTAATTGTGTATTCTTTGTTCTACCATCATTTATATGTAGGTAAATGCATAACAACGTATTGGTATTTTTTGTAAAACATTTACAAAAAAAAGTGATAGAATTATTTATTATAGCATAATGATAAATATCTTATTATATGAAGTTATTGATTAGAAAGGATGGTTCTAACTGAATTTTTTTTTTAACGTCAGTTTCTATAGGACTGTTCTAAATAATCGTCCCCTTTTCCTGGTATCTATGCACACTTTCCATAGTCTCAGATCAATTTGGTGTTTTCGATTCTCTCTTTGATTGCATCTCTGAAGTGCGAAAAAGTCACAATATCTCTGTTTTTTTTTACCGTATAAAACGATAAAAGATTAAATAAAAACGAACAAAATAATTTACAAAAACGTTCGCAATCATTTTGAGTCATAGACGATACGACACGTTGTCATGACGTGATCAGATCATTTTGAATAGACATGTCTTTAACAACTACTATAACAAAATACAGCCTGTGTGCAACAGGCATTTAAATATATAAATTCTGAAAATAATATTTAGCCAATCACCTAGTTTTATCAAAGAATTTAATAAAAATTTAAAAATTGTATGTCATTTTTTTTAAACCTAGCTATTTACAGTATTTGTGAATTCATATATTTTTGTATCAGAATGGGTAGGAATATAATCAGATGATAATAATTTCAAACATTTTCAATTTCTCTTTTACTACTTTCATTTTTTCCTGTTTCTGCTACTAGGTTTATTATGTAAAATAATCAGTATTCCTTTATTCATTTTTTCAATTTTTTTTTCTTTTTTAAGTACGTATATCGGGCTTCTTATGCAATTTTACATTATCGCTTATTGGAAGACATTTATATAGATTACTACCGGAAAATTAAATCGATCTTGTTCTTGGGTTAGTTTTATTATTTACCCGTAAAAAGACTGAGAACGAACGCGGGATTTAAAAAATAAGCAGCTTTTCAGGGCCGGAATTACGATAATGTCTGTAATCTCTGGCCGGCACTATCAAAAAAGGAATAATCTACAAAATCATGACTTTTTTACAAGATTTGAAAAACAATGATGTCTTAAGATCAATTGTAATTTCTGATATTTTTATAACATTTTCTTACGTGAAAAATTGAATGCTGGTAATGAAAATCAGAATAATGTCAAGCTTTGAGACTTCATTATCATTAATATAATGATATATTATTTCATTTCTTATTAATAATTTTAAATTTATTAGGATAGGTTACTTTCAATTATTCATTATGAATTAATTGGCAGATTTATGGTGATGAAAATCATCACGTGTACGATACTTTTTAACGTAACATTTTATCCTATTTAAATTAAATCAGCTATTTTCACGATCTAAAACATTGTACAAAGCGAAAAATTATCGTGTTCGAAGATTACAAATCTCTTGTTAATTCTTTTGCAAATTTAAATTTAATGTTTTATGATAATTCACAATTTAAAAATATTTACGCTGCATACTCGAAATATTCGTTATATATATTTTTTTAACGTTTACCATCGTTAAAAAATAGTAATCTCATAAAATCTAATATTTTTTCATAAATTTCTGACTTTAAATACCGATTGAAAAGAAAATTAAGAATATTAATAATATTGAGTCGGAAATATCATCACTTCATTTATAATTCAGCGTGAAAAACATTATATTTACCGTTTCTATTTAGATTAAGAAATTTATCTAAATTTTCTATGGCGTTAAAGTACGTCTTGATTTTTTTTTTTATATCGATGTTATTCCATTTAGGATATATTTAACAATATCTATGTTAACTCGATTTAATTTTAAAAAAATTATTTCGTTCTTAATATCGATGAATAAATATATAATCGTTATACAGATCGTTCGAATGTCCTTAACTTTGACGAAATTCAAAGTTAACCATTTAAAGACATTGTACCCTTGATTCTATTATCTGGTATCAAGTAGCTAATTAATACCTATTGAGGTTACATTGTTGCGCGATCAGAGGTAATGACCATATAAGAAGCTCGACATACGTACTTTAAATGATGATGATATCACTATAGCTTCTACCTATAAGTTGAGTAAAATAGTGTATATTTTTAACTTAAATAAAACCCATTTTTATACTGCTTTATCAACACGGAAAATAATATTTGACAATTCTACGATGACATTTTGATGAAATATAATATAAAATTTTTTAACTTTAACTAAAAATTATTCGATAAGTTCAATACACCACTGTAATAAAAGAAAATCATACAATGTTTATTAGTTATTTTTTAATTAAAATAAAAATTCATAATTAACATACCTCATCATTTGCACCAATTCTATCTTCATGACCAACGACTTCTTGAAATGTTTCATCGTTAATAGTAAAAGTAAAATCATGACTTCGTAAATAAAGAACTGGTTTACGCCCAACGAGTTTTATATTAATTATATCTTTTGAATTTACATATAAAGTATTATTATCATGTGTTCTGTTTTTAGATTCTAAACTTGTGATTTTCCAATGAATACTATAAGTTTCATCATTACAAAATGCTATAATTATGAATATAAATGTATTATTAATTTTTTATAATAAATTATAAAAAATGATACGCTCATATTTTACCTTCTGATTGTCCAGTTCTTGGAGACTTGTAATTGTAACTTAACCAAAATAGATTGTTGGTTTCCTTATGTCTCAAATAAAGTTCATCATTATAAAAAACTATATTCTGTTGATTCAGTTTATGACTTTTAACTTTTGTTAAGAGCCAAATAGAATGTGAGTTATTAAATTTTTCGCCAGCAAACACCTAAAAAAAGAAACAAAATTTTTCCATCAAAATTTTGATGAATAGATTTTAAATCAATAAAAATAAAAATTACTAACTATATTCCTTCGAGAACCTGTTTGATAATTTATATCACGACTTGATAAATATCTACCAGTTGTAACATGTTTCAAAGCAATTAAAGAATCGTATTTAATTATTTTTAATTCATCAAGTACAACCTCGTTAAATAATTTAATTATTTCATCAATATAATAAGGTGATTCTTTTGGATCGATATTATCTACTCTTTTTGCAAATTCAATTTTAAAGAAATCATTCGAATAAGAATTAATAAGTAGAGTTTTGAGTTCGTCAGGATCATTAATTTCTGCATAATTACAAAGTGAACGAAAATTTGCAAGGAATGAAGCAGTGTAATTTTCTTCTTTTCCAGGATTATATTTCATTAATTGTAATTTTCTTTTACAAGAATTTTTGAAAATAGTAAAAGTTGTGTGTGACTTAAGAGATTTAATAAGTTCATCAAAAGAGTTAATTTCTTTAGGAATTATTATGGTGGAATCTATCATAAGTTTACAAATTTTAAGAATTTGTATTTCACTTTCAACTCCTTTTAAGTAACAATGAGTTTGTACTTGTTTAAACCATTCTTCAGGATGAATATTTCCATTATATTTTGGTAGTTCCATGATTAAAGATAATTTTAGTATCTTTTCCGATTTTAAATCAATTTATTCGTGTCGCGTAAATCACGTGACTATTATCATACAGTATCTCTAAGTAAAATTCCACCCCACGTGACCAGTGATGTTTAAGGTGGCGTGAAAAATACTTTTTTCACCACTAATAATTTTCTCAGTCCCCAGAATACTTATGAAAAAATGAAAACGGTAGGGGTGTGACGCGGGGGTGACATTTTATGCAGGTCACGTGGTGGTGAAAAATCTTGGGCGACGCTGGGGAAGCTCATGACATACATAGTTAATTTTCTTGATGCTGCCTATAACGACTCAACGCGATGGCGCGATATTGCTAATTAAGTAGTTCTACGTATAAACCGTATAAACGCAATGCATTGAAATGCATTTAAGTATTGCTCATGTTACACTTTTAATTTCTTCATATTCACTTGAAACATGAGAACTTCAACTAAGTCTTTATATCTTGATAAACTTAAAAATTCACAATCATCAATTTTTTTTCAAATATTACAGAATCAAATTTTCAAATCAAATTTTCAAACAAAATCAAATATTACTAAAATCTTCAAAATGTCTTACCAAATGTACCCAAATTTCATCAATACTTCTTTTAGTAATATTCTTCTTGATAAATGTTATCCTGAAATTTTTAAAAAAATAAACAATTATATAAATCTTCCATTAATTGTATTTATTATATTTCCAAAAATTCAGAAATTTGTAAGTATAAAATTTAACTCAAAATATTAATAAAAATCTTCTTGATGTTTACTAATTATTTTTTATTCTTTTTTTTTAGTTTGAAATTAATTTTTTTCAATCTCTTGACTTGAAAAATGAAAAACATTTAAAAAATTTACATAATATTTCTTTATTATTCATTTTTCATATTCATTTTATAGAATTAAAAAAATTATTTTTTTTGAATATGTATATAATATTTTGTTCTATACAAAATTATGAAAACTCAAATTACTTTTTCAATAGATTTCACCTTATTTCTAATAGAAAATAGTAACCTTTAAAATTTGTTATGGTAGAAACCAAATTTCAAGTCGAATTCTTAGCAACATCATTAGTCGAAAGACTAAATAGGAAAAATATTTTCCCCATTATATATTAATCTGGAAATATTTTTCATCCTGATCTTGAAATATTTTCTTCATTATAACAATTAGAAATATGTTTTCTCCATTATATAACAATTCAAAGAAAAGAACCCTATATATTTTTCTATTTCTTGCATTTCTATTGGAAAATTTGAATACAGTTATATAAAACCTTCCATTAATTATATTTCCAAAAATTTCAGAAATTGTAATTTGAGTATCATAATGTATATATTTTATATTTTATCTCATATATTAATAAAAAATTAAATTAACAGTTTTTTTATTTTTTATTTTTTATTTTAATAAAAAGTCATCTATCTATTAAAAGTTCATGGTAATCAAATAAAATTTATTACATACAATATATTAGAGTCAAATTAAAAAAAAAAAATACCAAGTTCTATAAGTGCTAAGCACGGTATTAATAATGGATCCAGGACGCAGTGCAGGATGTAGTATTGTATAATAATAGTAATCGTTTAGCAGTAATCAACTTATCTACTTAATGTTCTTTTTCTTCAAAAGTTTTTGAAAATACTCCATAACAACCACCTCAATAGCAAAACTCTGACAATCTTCTAAATTTACTCATGCGGTTGAAGCAACAAATAGTTAATCGTACGTATAAAATGTTTAAGAAATTGGTCAGTTTTATCTTATAAATGATTAAGAAGTTAACCAGTCTATATACCTTATTCTTCAAAGAAGAGCAACATATATTATAAACCTAACAATTCGTCATTATTGAGCCATTATTTAGGAATTGTTGCCACCTAATTTCCACGAAGTTATATCTGATTATACCCTATTCGAGTATCCCGATTGAATCCTTAGTACTCTTTTTGCGTCATTTTATCAGGTTTCTTGATTGGTGAACGATAAAAATAATAGGGGACCAACAAGATGGAATGAGATTCAATCTAAGTTATTGCGAATTAATCACCACATGCAAGCAATCGATAGATGGAAATCTTAATATACTTAGAAGACGTCTTGTGGAATACTTAGGATTGATCGTTTTTATAAATTTTTGTGGCAAAATTTACTTTTTTGATCTTATTTCAAATTTACTTCATACATGTCATCCATTATTTCTCTCAAATCCAAATAATAATGTTTTGTAAGTAATTCCTAATAAATAAATAAAGATTATAACACATTACATTTAATTTATTATTATTATTATTATTTTTTTGATTCTACTTATTAAATTTATATCTTTAAATTCATCTATGGATTACATCGCTATTGGTCAAAATTTTTCAACTTTTATCAAGATTATAGTAACTTTAACATTATCGAAAGAAATTATCCAGAATATACAATAATATTAATATGTCCACAGTCTTAATTGGTCGACCGGTCAAATTTCTGGCAAGATCATACACGAAATACGTAAGACAATAATGGCATTAAAATTCATTGTAAAAAACATATTTTCTTCTACCAATTCCATCTTTTGATATCCTCAACAATATCCTCAACAAGAATGATTGCACTACAATTATGACAATAAGGCACGCTTGATCTCTGCAAATGAAAAATCAAAGTATTCAATTGACTACAACTTCACACACGGAAGCAATTTCGACTTTGACCAAGGAGGAGCTCGTATTGTAGTTAGCGTTATAGTATTATGTAAGTGTGCATTATTATAAATGATTATTAAAAGAAATGTGCTTATTAAACCATAAACCATATAATATTTTACCAATTATAACATTGGTTTGCTCATTTCAATAATTTTAATACACCACTAAAAATAGTAAATTAATAAAATAGATATTAAATACCTCATCAAATTTCCGTTATTTGATGACAAATGACTTCTTGAAAGTTTTATCTCAAGCCATAAATGTGAAATCGTGGCTATGTAAAACATAGCCACTACATTCTATCTTTCGTTTACATAAGGAGTATTTTAATTTGTTGGATCTGGATTAATACAATCTCTTCCTACACTCAAGAAATTTTTTTGAATTTATCACTAAATCACAAAAAAATATGATTAAGTATAAAATATATGTATACCTTCTGAATGCCTAGTTGTAGGATATTCAAATTAAGTCCAGTTGCTTTTACGAATCAAATAAAAGCTTCAATCATAAAATATTTTTCGGATGGTATTTTTATGACATGAATTCATCGTTAAATAAAGTCACACGTACATTAAAAAATAAATAAATAAATTTATAAAATAATCAATTATGAGTGATTATCAATACAAATATATTTCTATAGAGCGTTTACACTTCATTTCACCAGTAAAATACCTTAAAATAAATATTATTTAAATTGTAATACATACACTTTATTTCCAAAACCTGTTTGGCAACATGGTTTAAAATATTAAAATCATTTAAATATTTCATCTACTAAATAAGTATCCACTCTTTTCATAATATAATGAGCAAGTAGCTAAAATTCTTAAATTCAGCATTATTATAAAATGAATCGAAAATTGTCAAATATAGAAGTAAAATCTTCATAATATTTCATTGATTAAAATATTATTTACAAGAATCTTTTAAAAAAATGGTATAAGATTTAATAAGTTCATCTAAGGAATTCATTTTATTAAAAGAAGTGATTATGGTGGAATTTATCATGAGTTTACAATTTTTAAAAATTTTTGTTTATTTTCAATTTCTTTTAAATAACAAGTTTGTAATCATTCTTCAGGATGAACGATACAAGTATATTTTGGTAGTTTCATATTTAAAAAGTTTGAGAAAAAAAAAAAAGGTAAAAATAATTGCTAATTTTTATTCTAATGATATGATTTGTAATGCATATGTAAGTAAAATAATTAAATAAATATATGATTTAAGTTAATAAATTCATTTGTTTTGAATGTAAAGTTTTGAATGAAATATTTCTAAATATTATAATTATTTTCAATAAGTTCAATTTGCCACTGTATAAAATAAATATTAAAATCAGATATTTAATAAATTAAAACTATATATATAAATAATTATTATTATTAAATATAAAATACCTCATCACTTCCATTGAATCTTCCCCTATGCCCAACGACTTCTTGAAAAGTTCTATTCCCAATTCCAAATCTGTAATTATGACTAGATAAAATATAATTATCTGGATTATCGAAGTTTTCAGCTTCATCGGAATAATCCGAAGAAAAATCCGAACTTCTTAAAGTAATTATATCACCAGTCTTCACGTAGGGTGTATTATTATGTTTTGTTGTATTGCAACGTAAAGTAGAATAATAATAATCACTTCTACAATGTACTATAAAAATAATTGGTTAATAATTAATAATTAGTACTAAATAATATTTATGTAATAATACCTTCAGCAAATCCAGTTGTAGGAGATTTATAACATCTTTCTATATATAGCTCATGTCCAGTTGCTTTATGAGTTAAATATACGTCATCACCATAAAATATTTTATCAGTTTGATAAGAATTACAAGAATTTAATGACCATGAAAAATTTGATTTTTCATTGGATCTTTCACCAGCAAATACCTAAAATAAAAAATGGAAAATTGAATAATATAAAATAAATTAAATAATAAATTAAATAATAAAAAATTTTATACTTACTAATTGCTGTTTTGAACCTGTTTGATATTTCATTTTACAACTAGATAAATATTTTCCTGTTAAAACATGTTTTAAAGTAATTAAAGAACCATATTTAATTACTTTTAATTCGTCAAAGACAACATCGCTAAACGCTTTAAATATTTTATCTGTCGAATTAACACCTTCCACACTTTTCAAGAATTCATTTCTTGAGAATTCATTTGATGAATATGTACTAAAAAGTAAATTTTTAATTTCTTTATGATCATAAATTTCCGCATCATTACAAAGTGAACGAAAATCGGCAAGGAATGTTGCAGTATAATTTCCTTCTTCCTCGGGAATATATTTCATTACTTGTAATTTTCTTTTACAGGAATCTTTAAAAATGCTAAAGGTTGGATGTGAACTAAGTGCTCTAATAAGTTTATCCAAATTATCAATGCCTTCCGGAATATAAATACTTGAATTTATCATTAAAATGCATAATT
Source organism: Oehlia diaphana (assembly GCA_003833135.1). Taxonomy (NCBI): domain Eukaryota; kingdom Fungi; phylum Glomeromycota; class Glomeromycetes; order Glomerales; family Glomeraceae; genus Oehlia; species Oehlia diaphana. Next base: position 36,559 of record QZLH01000140.1, on the reverse strand, counting down.
CAAGTATATCAGGTTCACTCGTAATTCGATTTATTTTACAATATGCACGCATTTGTTTAACATATTCATTAGGATGGCAAGTTCCGTTATATTTTGGTATTTCCATTGTCGAAAACCAACTGTTAATAAAAAAATAAAAAAAAATTTATGAAGTTGCGAAATGGTTGGCTTTTATAATTAATGAAATGATCATCAATGTTCTTGTGTTATTGTTTGTCGATTAATGTTTTTATAGTTGCGGATATCTTAACCCCATTAGGTCCTAATGACCGATTGATTTGATCATGTGGTCTATTGATTCCAAATTAAGGTTGCAGTTTTAATATAAATACCTAAAAGCTCCGTTTAATTTGCTTTTGTCCTTTTGATTCATATTTAAACGTATATTAAAAAAACTCATTCAACATGCCCAAATGTAATTATTAATTAGATTTATTTACAAATAGTGTGTCATGTCACAAAAACTCTATAAACTAATTAATTTGTAATTCGTAAGTGTAATTTTGCAATTTCTTCAATTAATAATTGCTGAGCATGTCTTTGATCCTCTTCATTAAAATCTTGAGAATCATCAATAAAGAAAGACGAAACCCTCTGAATATCAATAATATTATTTCGATATCTTAATTTACATAAATATTTTATATTGGCATTAGTAAAAAGAACAACATAATGTGGCAAAGAAAAAATATAATTAAAAATAGTTTAAAACATACTCTTTGGTAACATTGACCAGTACATCATCTTCATAGTTAATATGTTCTGGTAGTTTAGTCTTCATATTAGGATCAGGTGTGATAAACATTCTCGCGTTAAGATCTTCTCTCGTGAATTTCCTCTCTGGATTTTTCTGATCTACCACTCGACTATATAACATAATAAATTAAATTTGAGAATTAATTGCTTAAAAAAAGGATAGAATTAGTATATAAACTTACATTGATAAGCTCATTTTATGCACTGAATTGTTGAATAATTTATCTTCAAATGTTCCAGCCGTTATCAATCGATAAACGAATACAGGTTTCGTTTGACCATATCGGTATGCCTAAGTTAAGAAAAAATAAATAACGAAACCAAACTTTCAATATTCACAAGTAACTATATTTTGTTTACCCTGCCAATGGCTTGTTCCGCATGGCTAATAATATTAAAAAATAGAAATGAATATTTGTGTAGATCTCGGAATGGATATTATTAAATAGCACCTACCTTGGGTTCCATTCACCATCAACCAAAATAACCCTATTAGCACCCACTAAATTGACACCTAGAGCGGCAGTCTATAATAAAATTAATAAGGTTTTACGAATCAACTTAAAAAAAAAAGATAATAAAATAAAATACTTACCCTAACCGAAATTAATGCGACTCGCCATAATTTAGTATGGTTAAAATCTTTTATTAAAATTTGCCGGCTCTATAAGAGAAACGATAAAACAATTGCGAGTTAAATTTAAGACCAAATCACAAATTAATCTAATCATATTCGAACTCACAGAAGAAGCCGTGCTCCCATCTATTCGCATAAAGTGAGAATTACTGTCGGGTTTCCATTTTCGTATTATTTTTTCAATGAAATCTATAATATACAAATTAAAATTTTTTTTTTAAAAAAAAAAAACAAAGAAAAATTTAATCAAATAATAAAATTACCTAAAGTTGGAATACTTTTAGAGAAAACTAGTACTTTGTCTTTTTTTAATTCACATTTCTCCAAAATCCTCATCAACACTTCCATTTTACAGCTCTCAGAAATAACATCCAAATCTTTAAAAAATTTATAACGTAAAGTTTGTTAAGGTTTCATGTTTAATATACAAATAATATAATATATCAAACCTTTCATGTTGCTCACGATATTATAAATATTTTCTCGAGCGGTACTTGGCATCCTTTAAAAATTAAAAAATAAATTAGAAAATTTTTTTTTCTTTAACGAATAAAATCAATAAAATACATTTTTGATTCTTCCATTGCGGTCACTTCACCATCTTCGCCTGTCAAATCTATAACTTTTAATATTATAGTTCGGTTACTAATAGAAACATAATTAAGCAACTTAACTATGTATTTACCAATTTTTTCTTTTGTTTTGCTCTCCTTAACCTTGTAACTTCCGTATCTATTTGGATCAAGGCTTGGCTAAATAATTAACAAATTAATAAAAATGAAAAAAGTAGCATATTAAAGAATTTAAATATATTCTACACATACCAAGACTATTCCAGGATGATTGCATATAACACCTAAAAGATGTGAATATTGTATATTCGGTCCCCCCTCACTTTTTAATGCATCAATTAAAGCCTTGTAAATGTCAAGAACGTTTAAGCATGATAACTCAAATGTAATTAATTAAAATACATCGTATAAAGTATTATAGACACCTTATATATCTCTAATTGACGTCCATGCATTCTGCAAGAAATAAGATATTCTACTTTTGTAGGCAGATCCTGTTCTAAAATACTGACATTTTTCCTATAATAAAGACCGAAAACGTTAATTTAAAATTTTTTTTTTTTTATATTAAAAGAATTCAAACTGATAATTAAACAGCTAGCTACCTATGAACAATATCTTCAATAATATTGCCAAGAACGTAAAGCATCTTTCTTGAAAGCTATAGCGCATCAATACAATATTTGTAATATTTAATATATTATATATTGAAAAATAAAGAAAGGGCAAAAATAAATAAATGGCACAACCTTTTGATCCGCGGGATCGGCTTGTTTATACAAACCATTTTGAATAGGTAACATATACACTTTTCTGAAATCTTCAAGCTCACCCAAATAATTGGGACATACAAATTGTATCTGCAATCAAAATTAAAATCAAAAAAAAAAGAATCCTATGTAACCCTATATATTATATATTTTTATGTTTATTAAAAAATGTTCAACAATACGTACCATGCACCAATACTCAACCTAAAAAAAGTAAATATAAATGTCAAATTATCATACACAAAAAAAATTGTTATAATTTAAAATAAGAATGGATTATCATGCCTTACCAAATTGTTTTGTAAAGGTGATCCAGTCAAAATTATTCGACTTGGAGTTTTTAGACCCCTAAGAACATCATTAAGTTTTGTCTAAAAAAAGTTTCATTATAATTATAATTTGTTCCTACTTTTATACATAAAATGACCCAACTTACATCCTTCGTTTTAAGTATATGACCTTCGTCTGCAACTACTAACGATGGACCTGGATCCAAGAAGAATTTATTGTATTCATCTCTGTGTGGTGAATTTTGTGTTACGAGATGCCTATACATTTCGTACCCAATTAAAAGCACGCCACCTTCTTGAAACCATAAAGAAATAGTAGAATGACGCTGATTAAGGCTGTTTTCTAAACAATTAAATTAGATAACTTAAATTAAAATATTCCGAGTTAAGGTTAATGATATAACAAATAACTTACCACTATTAAATTTATGTATCTTAAATATTTTATTCACGTCCTTTAACCAGTGATTAAATTCATTTTCCCAATTATCAACAACAATTTTTGGACAGAGAATTAAAATCCTGAATACCTAATATGAGAACAAGTTATATAAATGAAACGTAATAAAACTTTTACGAACAAAAATATTTTACCTTAAGATGATCAGGTATTACTGTATTATTTTTAAATCCTCGAATATGATAAGCCAATGTGAATAAAAATGTTATAATTTGAAACGTTTTTCCTAACATACAACAAAATACAAATTCACATTAACCAAATTTTATACCAATAAAAATATTTTAAGGTTCTTTTACTTACCTAATCCCATCGAATGCGCAAGAACACAGCCTTTTTTGAACATTATTATATTCTTCCATAAGAATCGAACACCTTCAATCTAAATTAGTATTATAAGTAATTCCTTGGTTTAACAAATAAAATTGAATCTAACTACGAACCTGATGTGATTTCAATTTGCTGCCCAAAACATCGGGAATGTAAATATGATCTTCGCTTTCATGATGTCCAAGATTAATAACTACCTACAATGGGATGTTAAACACATTACTTAACAAATTGAATATCAAGTCTAACAAATAAGATATAATGCAAATAATTATACCCCTTCAGAAGGAGTTACAAGTTTTGATTGCCTATTTATTTTATATAAACATTAGTATCAATAATTAACGATATTCCCATATATTCCTATATATTCCTATATAAAAGTAAATATCACTTACATCATAAATCTGTCTCTATAATCCTGCTCAAGCATACTTCTCGCTTTACGCTGTTCAATAACGGTTTCTGATTCTTTAGCTCTTTTTCTTCGTTTATTTTTTTTTTTGATTTCGTAAGAACTGTCAGAGTCGGAATCCTCATCTTCACTATCTCCAACATAATTTTTTGCAATCTGGGATTCACTCTTCATTTCAATTTCTGTGCGTCTTTAAACGCAAACATTAAATTAAAAGCTGTTAAACAGATAAAACAATCGATTATAACGCAAATAATTGCATTCAAACCTTTTGCTCGTAACATATTTTTTCCTCCAAATATAATACTCTTCGAAAGCCTCTTTACTATTTGGTTTTAGTTTACAATTCTTATCACTTCTACAATTTATATATAAATACATTCTGAATTCATTAAATATACGCATCAAAATTGGCTGATCTGAAAACTCCTGATCACAATCAAAAGCCAGTTTTTCTGAGAGTTCAACTATTTGCTCGTACAATTCTAGATAAAAAAAAGGGATAAAAATATATCTTTAAAATTATAATATAAATTAGCAGTTTTGAATTATGCATACCTTGGATGTTATATTTGAGGAAGGCAGCATCAACTTGATGATGTAATTGTTCTATTTTTTCTTCATATATTTTATCATCATCAATGTAATTAAAGTCTTTTGGTAGAGCGTCAGGAACGACAGCCTTGGGCACATCAGACTTAGAACTATTGTTGACCTTAAGTTCATCATCATCTATTTCCATATCACTTGCAATTTCTGTATCACTTTCTACAATGATAATATCAGATGGCTTACTAACAGCTGAAACATCTTTAGGCTTTTTAGGTGGCTTTTCAACTTTAGGAACAACCAAATTTGTTTCTTCCGAAGATGAATTTACTTTAATAGCAACGTCTACAGCAGATTGCATATTTTTATTTTCGGGTGATGAAGCTGATATGTCATTTTCAAGCACATTTGATTCGCTCGATTTATCGGAAGTATGAGATTTTTCGGAATTGACATTTGCAACAGTTTCGTCTGTTAATTTTGCATTATCCTTTGCTACTTGTTCATTTGACATTTTAGTAACCTTAGGCAAATCCGGTAATTTCATCGTTTCAATGGTGACTAAAAATCGTGAAATAAAATTTATAATTAGATCATAAAATTCATAATTATTTATGTATTTACATAAAGGAGGCTTACGTGCAGGGATCCCATATAATTCTGCCCATTCTGAATTATAAGTATCCATGTCAACTGGCTCAGAGTCATCAATGAAATCTGAATCATATTCTTCATCTTCATGATCATCAGTAACCTCATCTGAATTCACCTACAACAATTAAAAGTTAATTATATTGTATATTAAATAAACAAAAAAAAAAAAAAGATAAAGTTAAAAAATACTTCAACATTATCTACGTTTTTAATTTCTTTCTTTTTTTGGGGAATCTTTGCAGGCCTCCGTGGAACTTCTGGTCTAATCAAGAGCTCCAATATCCAATCGATTTTGAATACCTGATGCAAAGTCATGTCTAACGGTCCACACGCACGTCTTACTGAAGGTTTTTCTAGCGTTAATTTTTTAACTGTATTAAGATTTGATTTAACTTTTTCAATTAATTGAGGAAGGCGCTAAATTGACAAAATTTAGTATACGCAATTTCCGCATTAAAGCTCAATACGACATAATATTATAAATTGTCATAATACCTCATTTCTTAAATGTTTTAAATCTTGTTGTAAGGTAGACATTCGAGTTATATTTTCAGTTTTTTTTTTTCTCGGATAGTATCTTGACCAATAATAATAAGCTCTATTTTCAAGTTGTGGTTTTCTATAAAAGAATAAACTTGTTTTAATATTTTTTTTTTTTTTTTTCTTTTTCTTTCTAATAAACTCTAATAATTTGATATCTACTTTGTAGAGTCCCATTTTTCTCTCTCTTTTGTCATGTATAAATTAATTAAATGATCGATTTGTGATTCCTCATCTTCACTTGTTTCTGAAGTAATGCTATCATCACTAGAAGAATAGTCTTTGTTTTCTGAATCTGCATAAATGAAAGGAGGTGACCATTTTCCTGTCTTTTTAGCCAATATTCTTTCTTCTTCCATAATTTCTTCTTCAAAATCACTTGTTAAATAACATTTTTCTTCATCATCACTATTACCATAAACCTATAAACATTGAAAAATGTGAATTTGTAAATATTAATCCCAAAATAATTAATAATTTTAAAATATAATATGCACCGGGAGCAATTCATCATCTTCTGCGTACATCCACTTTGTTGCATAACCAAACTCTTTTCGTAGTGATAAGATTCTCTCCTCCTCTTCCTTTGAAATCATATCTTTTCCAGCTCTGATAACATGAAACTTGGAAAGGAAAACTTCATTTGATTCATAAGTGTCTTTTTTATTATTTAATTCAATGTCATTGTCCCTATCATCTTCTTCCATTATTGTATCTCCCTCATCATCCTTAGACAATGCATCATTGTCCTCATAAAGATCACTCCTATCTTCATCACTATCATATTCTTCCTCACTGGAAATAACATCAGAAGTTTCACCATCATCAATTGTTAGATTTGTAATATTATTTTCTACTGATTTATTAGGATCTCGATCATTAACTTCATTTGACGATTCAAATATAAATGATGTTGATGCAGGTAAAACTAGAGGAACAATTTGAAGTTCTCCTTCTATAATAATAAACATATAACAATTATTATTATTTGTAATTCATAAACACAAATTGTTTTGAAATTTTGAACATTACCATTTTCCAATTTTAAAGCTTGTATCCCATTTAATATTTTAAATCTAGAATTATATGATATGACACCCAAGCGGTTTAACAGAATATTATCCGTTATATGATTTAATAATATCTCACCATTGATTTCATTTTCTAAACATTCGGAAAAATATATATATAATAAGGAGCAATTCAGAAAAATATGTATACAAAATATGTATACATAATGTATATGCCACGTATACATTTTTTTTTTATCTTTTTACCTTCAAATATCTTTACAACTTGTTCATCAAGTTGTAAAGTATTAGCAAGCCAAGACTTTACTTCTTCTATACTCCAATTCATAGAACTCATCTCGATTAAAAAATATATATAAAAATTAAGAAAAAAAATTTTTTAAGAGAGAGTTGTGGAATGAAACATGTAAAAATTTGGCTACTAGCAAATAAATATTTACTCAAGTTAACAAAAAAAGGAAAAGATCATCACGTACCATCACAAATTGCATTATGCTCGTTTTGCCATTTTTTATCGGTGATTAAACTACGTGATCGTAAAACTATAATGATCGGCATTTATACCTTATACCTTATAAAGTCTTGCTATTCATCCTGTGTATTATTTATTCCCAAATAAAATTTATTCTTAATTTTAGACTTTGTATTACAATTTTTGCGAAAAAAAAAGGGATACTCCTTTTTATAGAAATGATCTTGTTCTAGTTGAAAAACGACAAAGGTGAAATTGAACGATCGTTGTGTTATTTAGCTACTTAGTTGTTTAGCACACGTAAAGTCAACCTCTTATTTTTAAATTAAATAAGTAATTATTTTAAATTACCGGTAAATAGGTTTAATATCTGTCCAAGATATTGGATAAATTATTCAGAATTTTAGCATTAAAATAATATCCCACCTCTCCTTTTGTTTCGCTCATACAGAGTACAATAGATTTCAATCTCAAGATCGTGTAAATTGATTGTTTAGTAGTTCAGGATCAATGAATTCTTTTATAGGATTAGTTTCAAAGAAAAGAATAATTACGTTAAAGTGTGCATGACTTTTAATTATGATTATTTTATCACCATCATTTAGTGAAGACGCTAAATAATTTAGTAATTTTCTCTGAGGAATAAATTTAGGGTTGACCATGACTGCTCAGATATTAATTTTCAAGTTTCTAGTTCTAATTTGACTATTATCACTTTATTTACTTAAAAATTTTTTATTCACAAATAAAATTTATAATAAAGTTTAATAAAAGAATTTTATTAATATATATATCTAACTAAATAAATAAATATTTGCTTATCTTTTTCTCTTTGTACCTCTGTTATTATTTTTATTCCCATTATTAATCCCTTTCTCTTTCTTAATTTCCTTATCTTTTCCTTTGGTTACCTTCTCAGAAACGTTATTACTTTTACCATTATTTTTCTTACCGCTATTATTCTCATCTCTAATCGCTCCTTTACTTTCTTCGATAACTTGTTTACTTTCTTTCTTGTTTTCATTCGATTCTAATTTGATTCCTTCCTTTTCTAATTCTTTTAATATTAAATTTGCACCAGATTTTTCATCTTTTTCAGCTGCACTTCTGATTTGCTTTAATCCTTTCAACAATGCTTCCTTAACGTCCTCATTGGTCTCTTTATCTTCTAATAAAGCTAATATTACAAATGAAGCTGAAAGATGACACGCGTAAAATAAAACATATTCTTTAATACTATCAAATAAAATTGGAGCGAAATGTAATTCAACCTTTTCATCATAATTAATTTGTGGTGATTCATCTTTCTTTGATGAAATATCTTCATCTTTTTGTAGATTTTTTTGTAGCCTAGGTTGTTTCCAATACCTTCCATGAACTAATGTTTTAAGAGTACGATTAATGTAAGATAACATAATATGATCATCTTTAACTTCTAAATTATTTGGATCTTTATTAGCTAATTTTGCAATATTCTCCAAGATGGGTTTCTTTTGATCTAAAGTTCCATCAGCATGTAACAATATTTCACAAAGAACTTGAGTCGAATAAGTAAACGAGAACATTGTTGAAGTATTATTCTGTGCATAATCTATTAGTGCTGGTGAAATTGCTTTACAAAGTTCATTTACACGTACAGCAGGATCCTTTTTACTATTGATTTAGATTTACAAAAAAGATTTTTTAATATAAAATTATTATTATTAAATAAAAATAAATAAATAAATAAATAAATAACGTGCCTTGTCCTCGTACGAATATCATCACCTTGAGCAAGTAAACGTAATGTTTCATTGCTAAAGTATAATTTTGTCCTATGAGCTAATAAATATAAAATTACACGATGTCCCCATTTATTTTGAATAATATTCCCTAATTTATTCAATTTAGTCATTTGCTATTTAAATTTATAAATCGAAAGTAAATATTAAAAAAATTTAAATAATATCATAAAGCGATATGATAATATATCAACAGAATCTAAAATTAATTACCTCAATAATATATTTAGATACGGCAACAGTATCATCAACAACATCAAATGCTCTTAATAATACCAAATGTCCATATTCTTCAATACATATCTTTTCTATATAATCTTTCATGGCCTTTAACATAATTTTCCTATCCTATAAATAGAATAACAAAATTTAATTATTAAAAATAACAAATAAAGATGATTTTTTTATAGCATACCTTTGCAGTTCCATATGAAAAACACATCATCGCTATACGAGAACCTTCACGTGTATGTAAGAATTCGTGTATATGTTCTCCGATCAAAGCAACTTTTTCACGTATCTTATTCTCATTGGCGTAATTAAAATAATCCAATATAATATGATGCGGTATAATATATCCAATTAAATCAGGTTTTTTCATTATTGCTTCTATCTCTCTTGAAAGATTTTCAAGAAGTCTCTCTTTATTCGAAGGATTCTCTTTTATAAGTTCTTCAATACTTAATCCTTGTGTTTCCTATATTAAAAAAAAAAAAAAAAAATCACAAAACCGTACTCTAATCGCGAAAGATAATTAAATGGATCAAGTTAGTACCTTGAACAAGGAAAATTCTTTTCCATAAAATTCTTGAATTAAAGCGGATCTTTGTCTTGCATTAAGCAATTCATAAGCTTCTAGAATTACACTACGAGCTTCTGTATGTTGAATCAGTTTTGATATATTTCCCTTAAATTCTGATATAATTTTATTTCTATGTTCTGAACTGAAAAATATTTTTTAGAATAAATAAATAATATAAATCTTTTTTTTTTAAAAAAAAAAATTTACACTCACCAATACATTAAAACTTTACAAATAACAAATTTAGAATGAGTATGCTTTGAAGCTTCTAACCATTTTCCTTCCAATTCATCAACAATAATTTTTTTTTGTTCTTTTGTACCATATTTAAGTACTGTTTGTATAATACGTGAAGTATCATTTTTAAATAATATTTCGGGTATTTTACCCTTCATTAATTCAAATAATTCGCCCATATATTTATTTCTTTTTTCTTTAGAAATATTTTTTATTCGTACTTGATTCCATAATTCTTTTAGTCCTAAATGATAAGCCGGATCAAGTTTTTTCGTGACTGTTGGTTTACGTTGAAAAGCTAACTTAATTACATTATAATCTATCATGTTAAATAGAAAATGAATCTGATTAGAGTTTGAAATTTTTTTTTAAAAAAAAGTAATGAGAGTTAAAAGCATGTTGCGAGAATCATTACCAATTTCCTGAATTCTTTGTCGTTTCGATTTCTTTTCTTCTTTCTCATCATCATCTTCCTCATCGTTATCCTTATCCTCATCCCTATTCCTATCTTTAACTCTTTCCTTGTCCTTGTTCTCATCCTCATCATCATCATCATCATCATCATCATCCGATAATTCTTCATACCCAATATTAATATCATCTCCTAAACTCACATATTCATCATTATTACCAATATGATCATCGATATCACTATCATCTTCAATATCAAGTTCCACATATTCTGAAGAATTTTCTTTCAAATTAAATAGTTCTTCTTCTAAATCATCTTCATTAACATCGATCATTTCAAAATTAATCGAATCATCCGATAAATTGCCGTTATCGATATCCATTTCGTCCAATGACTCTTTCAACTTTAATTTTTTATTATTAGATTCGTTAGAATACTTTTTATTTTTCTTACTAATCTTATTATTCATAGCATCTTTTTTGGGAGCTGATTTAATTGAGATTGATTTTTGAGTAGACTTTTGTGGTGATACTTTCTTCGGCATTGTTTTAGTTACTGATGAAGATTTAGCAATCTTTTTCGATTTTGTCGGTGTAGGCATCTATTAAAGTATTCTGTAAAAAAAAAGTAAATTAAAAAATTGATTCAATTAATGAAATTTACATTGACCTCCGACATCTATTCTAAAAAGGGAGACAACGAATAAATTTAAGGAAAAAAATCAAAAAAAAAAAATATTAAGTAAAATAAGAAATAACAGATAAAATAAAATAAATTTTAAAATTACTTCAATTACTCCTATTCTTTAAATGACAAAAAAATTGAAAAGAGCAAGATTTTATTTGATAAAAAAATTTTTTTTTCGTCTCATAATTTGCATATGTTACACAGATCTTGCTTTGCAGTGTCCTATACTATAAGTTGTAGGCGATATTTTATTTTGACTTTGATGAGCTGTGTGCGCTTTTAAGTTCATGATAAATATCATTCATAATTTTAAGGCGCCGAAACTAATAAAACCTAAATTACCCCAATTACACTAATTAATCTTTAGAAATTATTTTTCACAATGTAACAATTTTAGCCCAATTTTATTAGGTATTTTTAACCCAATAAATTGAGATTTTACAAGCTCTGTCTCAAAATCATTAATAGTGGTACATCATCTTTTAACTTAATGTAATAGCGAATTAAATAAATATGAACTTTTATTAAAAAAATACATTACTTGGTTTATTATTACATAAAATCATAAGACACGAGTTTTGGGTTAACAACCTTCCGACTATTTCGGCAGGCAACACTAAACTTCATCTATATCTGGAATGGTTATTTCATCAATTCCTCTATTAATATTTTCATTTCCTCCTACAATTTTGTCTTCTACTGGTGGAACAGAGTTTTTTGAATTATCATTTTCTCCTAATGCTCTACATCTGGGTAGTACTAATATTTCACAATAAATATAGATAATATAAATAAAACACAACAAATCACATGAAGTTATGAACACTTTAAAAATATCATTAACTTGACAAAGTCCTTTAGGTTGACATCCAATTCCATAGGATAAGACTAATAATTTTTAAGGTTTCATTAGTGAGGGACTGAGGGTTTCCAATTATAATTCAAACTTAACTTGTGAAACTCGCCTAAAACTACCACTTCCCATAGGTTCAGGAATAATTTCGTCAGAACTATCGGTAGAACAGTCCATCCAAAATAACTAGATGAAAATTTTAATTAGATGAGTATCAGATAGGAATATTAAATACACGAAAACAATTACTCACCCACTCCAACCCACTGCAATGTCAGAAAATACCAAGAGAACTAAAAATAAAAGATTTTGAAATCAACTGGGCACATATTATAAATAATTGCGGTTTTATATAATTAAAAAAAAGAACATACACATTATTACAGCCCAACTTTAAGTAATTATTAATTCGGAAATAAATTATATTAGTTATAATTAAAGTATTTAAAACCGAATTAACTAAAGTGCAATGATTATTATATACTAACATAATATTGTAAATATCATTCTTTATTCTCAAGATTTTCGAGAATGCAATACTTGCTAAATAATTAATATATTTATTATTTTAGATATTATTCTTCAAATTAATAATAATAATAATAATCACCTAGTAATAAAGATACAATCCTGATGATACATACTCCGATTAAACAGGAACAAAGAATTGACGCTGTTTTAGCGGCATTCATTTCTAATCGAATGTTTGGTTTAAATTTGACATAAATTTAATTTGTTTGTATGTATTACACGTGTTTAAAACTTACCATAAAAGAAATTTTTTTTTATAAAATTAGTCATTTTGTCTATTATATTGTTGTAATTCCTTATTTCGGTACGATTGGCATTGACGGCATCGTACCATCGTACCTGTGCATAATTAATAATGCCTTACTTATTATATCATACTACTTCATTACAATGAAATTTAGGATAGTTATTACAAATTAATACAATTAATACTATAACACAAATTACAAACTTGGCTTGAAAAAGCGATAAAGATTTTCATAAATATGGAAATTTTGAAATATTGAAATTATTGATAGGGAGGAGTTTTAAAGGCTGGATGGGACAATCGTGATATGTATATTGCTATAAAAAGCATTAAATTGTTCAATGCTGATGAAGATATTTGGAAAAATTCTATAAAAGAAGTGATTTTTGTTTCCAATTCAACTTCAGTTTCCTTAATTTTTTTAATTTTATATTCAAAGTTAGATATATTTGTATACATTATAAAATATTTTTTAATTTGGTTAAAAAATCATCAAAAGGTTTGATCACCATAAAAATATAATTAGGATTTATGAAATTAGTAAAGGTAATTATTATCTCAAAAGATTAAGTTATTCGTTAACGATAAAAATTGACAATACTTCTTCAAAAATAGATCCAACACTCGGCAAGTATTTAATGATTCTCGAGTATGCGAATCAAGGTACTTTGCGCAATTATTTACAAACCCCAGATAGAATAAAGAACTGGAGCATTAAATCTAAATTTGCGAAATAACTAACAAGCGGTATGAAATGTTACATGAAGAAGGAATAATTCATCGAGATTTAGTAATAGGTTAATTTTATGTTTGTGATTTTTATTATTTTTTTTTTTTTTGCTAATTTTTTTTTCCTTCTAATTTAGCACTCGAACAACGTTTTAGTTCATGATCATACCATCAAAATAGCTGATGTAGGTTTGTCAAAACAACTCGCTGAAATGTCACATGGAATAAACGAGATTAAAGGAGTCGTACCTTTACATTGATCCACAAGCATTAAAAATAATGAATACAAACTAGACAAAAAATCAGATGTGTATAGCGTAGGAGTTTTATTTTTGGGATATCAAGTGAACGTCCTACTTTTGAAAAGTCAACAAATAACGTATCTACAATGTTATCAATTATGACTGGGAATAGAGAACAGCCCAGTGACTAATACTCCCTTAGAATATCAATCTTTATACATAAAATGTTGGGACGATGATCCAAAAAAAAGACCATCAATGAAAGATGTTTCTGAGAAATTAAAGAAAATGAACCTTAATCGTGAATCACAGCAATTACCACCACAACCATTTTGCCCAACACAAAGTACATCAAGTGATAAAATAACGAGTTCATCATCAAGTTATATTAATGACTTTAGTGTATCTATTTCAGATGAATTAGAAGAAATTAAAAAAATGGCGGATGATAAAATCAATAATAAAGAAAATAATAATACAC
>QZLH01000140.1:2551-15700 GCA_003833135.1 Oehlia diaphana | reverse complement strand
CAATTGTGACTGGGAATAGAGAACAGCCAGTGACTAATACTCCCTTAGAATATCAATCTTTATACATAAAATGTTGGGACGATGATCCAAAAAAAAGACCATCAATGAAAGATGTTTCTGAGAAATTAAAGAAAATGAACCTTAATCATGAATCACAGCAATTACCACCACAACCATTTTGCCCAACACAAAGTACATCAAGTGATAAAATAACGAGTTCATCATCAAGTTATATTAATGACTTTAGTGTATCTATTTCAGATGAATTAGAAGAAATTAAAAAAATGGCGGATGATAAAATCAATAATGAAGAAAATAATAATACACATGGTTCTAAGGAAGATAATGAAAAAATTATTATATCGGAAGATGATGAAAAATTTTTAAATATTTTAGTCACGATTTTTGTGAATAGCATAAATAATGGTGATGAATATTATCAAACAGCAATAAATCTTTTTTGTTTTATTGAAGAAAATAATAAAGATCCTACTGATATCATAAAACTATTAAATTTAACTCAAGAAATTGAACATCATTCATGTATTATTGGACTATGTTACCTATGTGGTTATGGAACTGTCCTGGATAAAACTCATGCGTTTAACTTTTTCAAAACATCTGCTGAAAATGGTAATTCAATGGGTTATTATTTTCTTGGACAATGTTATTTATTAGGAATGGGAACAAATGTGAATTTAAAAATGGCATACTCATCATTTTTGAAATCAGTTGAAAGTGAAAACATCGCAGGAAAATGTTTACTTGGTTATTGCTATCAAATGGGATTTGGTACTGAAAAAGATGATGAAAAAGCTGTAGAATGGTATCAAAAATCAGCCCAAGAAGATAATTCTATGGCGATGTGTAATCTTGCATATTGTTATCAATATGGAATTTATCTAGAACAAAATCATAATTTGGCTTTTAATTTATATCAAATGTCAGCCAATGCTGAAAATTCTATGGGCCAATATTATCTTGGGTGTTGTTATCAAGAGGGAATTGCAATAACTAAAGATAAACTTAAAGCATTTGAATTATTTGACAAATCAGCTAGGGCAGATAATAAATTGGCACAATGTAATATTGGTTTATGTTATCAATATGGTAAAGGAACTCCAAAAGATGAAGAAAAAGCCTTTATTTGGTATAGGAAATCGGCAGAAGCTGGTAATATTATAGCTAAAAATCAATTAGCGTATTGTTATAGTACAGGATTAGGTGTTGAAAAGGATGAAACAAAAGCTTTTAAATGGTTCAAAGAATCTGCTGGGGGAGGACATGTATCAGCACAATACAATCTTGGAGTGTATTATAATTTTGGTATTGGGACCAAAACTGATAAAGTGCAGGCAAAATTGTGGTATGAGATTGCTATTGAAGGTGGACATGATGGTGCAAAAGATAGATTAAAAAAATTATTATCGGTTAATTAAGATGAATTATTCTATTCGAAAATAAAAAAAAAAAAATATCGAAAAAATTTATTTTTAGTCGTTTGAAGAATATCCAAGGCTATTAATCTTTTACTTTTCAGATACTACTTTTGTTATTTATCAATATCATAATGCAATTTCTTCCGAAACATTTATAGGTATCATAATTCTCATCTATTAAGGCAGAAATCGGTCTAACATTAATCCATGTTTCATGAATAAAGGAATGAAATTTCTTTTTACAAACTGCAATATTACAATTTTCAGTCACACTCTACAATTGAAAACCATGCAATTCGCGAGAAATGGAAAGAAATTTATTAATGGTCAGCGGGGCAAACTTTAAAACCGTTATATCTTCCCACTTACCCATCCAAATTATGCGGTTTTTATGTCATTGGATAGGTCGAGTCAAGAGCTTTTAAACGAGCCTAAAATCGCATAAATCCAATCACTAGAAGCTGAGACATTGCATTTCAAAGATTTCATCCTGAAATTTTTATTGCATTTTCATAGTATTTTATGATAATCCTGAGCCGGAATTTAATTTTTGACCTATTTTGACTAACATTTTGAATTTTAAAAAGTGTTAACCAAATCTTTGCATTGTTGACCATATTCAAATTTAAAATCATTGAATTATTCCTAAAATTGCGAATTCTAAATGAGAGCTGAGATCATAATATTTGAATTTTATATATAAGAATGAATTTGCTATGAATTGCGATGTCAGCTCTCATTTAGAATTCGCAATTTTAGGAATAATTCAATGATTTTAAATTTGAATATGACCAACAATGCAAGGATTTGGTTAATACTTTTTAAAATTCTAAATGTTAATCAAAATAGGTCAAAAATCAAATTCCGGCTCAGGATTATCGTAAAATACTATGAAAATGCAATAAAAATTTCAGGATGAAATCTTTGAAACACAATATCTCAGCTTCTAGTGATTGGATGTGTGCGATTTTAGGCTTATTTAAAAGCTCTTAACTCAACCTATCCAATGACATTAAAACCGCATAATTTGGATGGGTAACTGGGAAGATATAACGTTTTTAAAGTTTGCCCTGCTGACCATTAATAAATTCTTTCCATTTCTCGCGAATTGCGAATTAATCATGTAAATTTGGGACTGATAAAAAAAAAGAGTGCACTTAAAAAAAGAATAAACTAATAGAGGACGCATTTATGGAGAATTGAATGTACCAGGATTTTTAATACAATGTTTCTTTAATTACAAAAAGTCAATGTTTTGTTTTAGGATAGCAGCTAAGAATTATTTTTATCATGGTATCAAGATAATTAGAGCTGAAGAGAATTGTATTTAAAAACTTAGTAACACCTCGCTAACCTGTAACACGTGCTACTATTTTCCATATTACTCAGAATTTTGCAAAATCTCAGGTTTCCGAAACAATTACCATTTAAAAAAAAAACTTTATGGTAATGAGTTGAAGAGTGAATTTATAATTTCTTCGACATAATATTAATACAAGTCGTAAGTGATTTCATACGTTAATAAAGATTAAGTCGTAAGAGACTATTTCTGCCGAAATGTAAGAAAATTAACTAGAAAATAATTATTTAAAAGAATATTTTAGGGATGATATTTTATATTCTTTGAAGGTGATCTTTGGGTTATCCTCTTTAAATTTAATACATAAAATATATAAAATATAAATAATATCCGCTAAAACTCAATAGTATAGTGTCTAATAAACAGTTAAGCTTTATTATTTAAATTCTAAAATTTTACTATTTATTTAATTATTCTAAATACAATCTCATTTTAGCAATATAAAATGAGGGAATATCGATTACCTCATTCTTAATAAATGTTAAATCTATTCTATTAATGGTAATCATCTGCTAACGTGCTTATTTTTTGACTAGATATATAAAAAAATTATTAAGTCTAGCTCAATTGGTAATTCTGATTGAAATCATAATAAATAACAAGTTCAAAAATTTTAATAATGTATTAATGTATTATCATAATCTCTAGATTAAATATTTCAACGACAACGTTAACTATTTTCAATTTTCAACGACAATATTAACTAAATTCTTATTTTCTTCAACAAAGTCTCCGACATTATAAAATATTTTTTCAACTTTTCCCGTTGTTGGCGATTTGATCAAATGCTTTATTATTATAGTATAAAGTTAAATGAGAATAATTTCAAGTTATATAAAATATAAACTAATTAATATCATCTTACCTCCATTTTCATAGCCTCTAATACTACCAATGGCGCTCCCTTTTCGACAATTTGTCCTGGTTTTACAAAGACCTACAAAAAATTTATACTAGATTAATATTTAACAAAAGGTTATATATAAAATTAAGTAATGGTGGTACGGTGTGACTACCAACATTCCTATACTAGATGATAAACAGGAGCTAACATTCATAATTGCTCGGGTTCTAATACTTTTAATCTAGGTGACAATAGATGGAAACTCCATCTTACAAATAAAAAAATATAGAAATAAACTGTACCTGAGATATCTTGCATGGCATTGGAGTTCTTATAGAGCCAGCCACATCAGCCAATTTAGATTGAAGGTAAGAAGGTTCTGGAATTTTTAACACTCTTTTACCTTCCTATATATAATTAAAATTATATTAATGAACATATATCTACAATCAATTGATTTAAATGATGCGTATTACTCACGTTATCAAAAATGACAACTTTGGAATTCTTTTCTAAGATAACATGACTCTTCACTCGATGATTTTCAACTTCAGCGATTATTTGTTGTTCCGCTTCATTCCAACTACCAAGTACACTCTTAAATACAGTCGGATTTAAACCATCCCTAACAATAGTGATATCGAAGGAATTATCATTATTAAATCTCATTTTAACATTAATGTCACCCTCGTTATCGTCATAAAATCTAATAGTCTGAACATGGTTGGTATTTAAACGAGAGAAAGGTAATGAAGTCCAAGGTGAAAATGGATCTAAGCAGGTTAAAACAGTTATAAGTTTCAGAGAATTAAATAATTAAACTAATAATTGTAAGGTTTTACCAAAAGGACTAATATTTTCATTCGTAATATTTTGAAGTTCACTTAATATAAGTGATAACGAAGCTTGAATAATAACATGCGGGGGTGTTTCCTTTGATCTAAATAGCTCTTCATTATGTTTCTAAAATAACAGAAGCGTAAGTATCTTTACAACATATTTATACATTAAATATCACATACATAACATGATTTATTACCGCTATAAAGCCCGTTTCAACCTCTCCAGCAATAAAGGCATCGTGTGAAACAACACTTTTCAAAAATTCGATATTAGTATTTAAGCCAACAACCTAATATTAATTTTTAAATAAATAAGATGTATTAAAAGAAAAAAAAAATAAAAATTTCATAAGAGTGAATATACCTCATATCCATTTAAAGCTCTTTTTAAAATCCCTAAAGCTTCCGTACGATTTTGACCTTTTACAACTAATTTTGCAATCATAGGATCATAGTGAACATTAATCTCATCACCCTGTTCAAAACCAGTTTCAATTCGAACATTTGGCGATGGAGATGGTGTACGAAGATGAAGTAAAGGGCCAGTATCGGGGAGAAAATTATTTGCGGGATTTTCTGCATAAATACGCGCTTCAAAAGCATGCCCTTCAAGTTTTAAACCTTTTTGTGTAGCAGGTAAGGGATTACCTGAAGCAACCTAGAAAGAGATTAAAATATATTTTAAATTATTAAAGCAATATTATATTAATTTATGATACTTACTTCTAATTGCCATTGAACCAAGTCTGTAGAAGTGACCATTTCCGTGACAGGATGTTCAACTTGTAATCTCGTATTCATCTCCATGAAATAAAATTTCTTATCTACATTGTCCATAATAAATTCTACAGTACCAGCACCAACATAATTTACAGCTTTAGCTGCTGCAACAGCTTTTGCACCAAGTTCCATTCTTATTTCATCGCTTAACCCTGGTGCCGGTGCTTCTTCAAGAATTTTTTGATGCCTTCTTTGAACAGAACAGTCTCTCTCAAAAAGATGAACTACGTTTCCTTGCATATCAGCAAAGATCTGTACTTCAACGTGACGAGGAGTTAAAAGATATTTTTCTATAAGTACTTGATCATCTCCAAAAGACTTCATTGCTTCTCTTTTAGATGATTCAAGTTGAATATCAAACTCTGATGGATCATTTACGATGCGCATTCCTTTACCGCCACCTCCCTTAATTGCTTTGATTAATACTGGATATCCAATTTCCGAAGCCTTTTGTTTTAGAAATTGAGGATCCTGATTTATACCATGATATCCTGGAACAACAGGAACATCTGCAGCAATCATAATATCTTTTGATTCACTATATTAAATAATTACTTAATCAACTAATTATTAATCAGCATTTTCATTATAAATTATGAAAATACCTTTTAGACCCCATTGACATAATTGCAGATGCTGGTGGACCAATAAATGTTATATTCTCTTTTGTTAAGAGTTCAGCGAAATTTGGATTTTCAGATAAAAATCCGTATCCTGGATGAATAGCCTAAAAAATAAAAATTAAATTTATTATTATAAAAAGTATAATCAATAATCAACAGCGCAATGGTTTTAATTGAACTTGAATGAAGATACCTGAGAATTGCTCATCTTTGCAGCAGATATGATTTTGTTGATATTTAAATAACTTTCTGCTGATGGTGCGGGTCCTATTAAATATGCTTCATCTGCCTTAAGATGAAAGTGAATGAATACGAGATTTAAGTCATTAAAATTATTCGAGTATCCGAGACATTTTAAATTCTAATCCGGAATAATTGGTATACATGCCATTTTTACATGTAAAGCATTTCTATCTGCTTCACTATAAACAGCTACTGTTTTTACACCTAATTTCTTAGCTGTTCGCATTACGCGACAAGCAATTTCACCCCTAAAAAAAAAAACGCGAACCCAACAGTTAAATATTATAAATCTTGACAAGAATATATGAATATATATTATATTAAAATACCGATTTGCGATCAAAATCTTGTCGAATAAAGGTTTACGTTCTATGAATTTTCAAGAATTAGAATAAGTTGAGTTTAGACCAAATAATGAACGAAATACCTATGCTTGAGAAGAAACGACGATTATAAACAGTAAATGGAACATTATAAACATTATATATTATATTATTACGAATAAAAGAAGTAAAGTTATTAGCTTTTGTATGTGTATATAATAAATAACGAGTCGACATGTTATAATAATGATAATGAAGGATAGTAAAATAATTTATTGAATTTTTTTGATTTTCGCCACGTGATACATAATGAAATCTGCGGATCGCGGTTAAATTTAATTAATATTAACAAATAATTATATAAATATAAATCTAAGGTCTAGGAGTAAAAAATCCTGTATAAACTATTTTAGGATCAAGAGCCGTTGTAGAATCAATAAATTCATAAGTAAATTTATCTTCTGTTAAAATAGTATGTAAAAATCCCAATGTACCAACTGGTGCACCCCAATCACTTCCATCACAACCTATTCTTGTTTTACTACCAGCACCTGATAAGAAATACGTAACAGGTTGATCGTCTTTTGCTGTTTCTATTGCTAAATTATGTTCATGACCCGAGAAATAAGCAGCTACACGGTATTTCTCGAAAAGCGGTCTCAAATTCCCCATATAATATTTGTTTGCGCATATAGCAACAAGAGGATGATGACCTAATAAAAGAATTTTTTTTTTAATATTTGCAAGAAATTATTCGCTAACAGTATTATGTTATAGCATATTTACCAACAACGAAAATCCATGTTTGAATTTTGTTGTTCAATTAATCTATCTTCAATCCACTTAAATTTATCTTCAATTGTTTGTACAGTATCCCATCCAACTTGTTTAAGTTGTGTCATCATGTCTAGTTTTTCAGGGTTTGATGGTTCATAGTAGAAAATATTTGTATCGATATGAATCCATACGACTTTCGTGTTTTTTGGTCCAAAGTACAATTCACGAACATAAAATGTTGATGGTAAGAAGAAGCGCTTATCGTAATTTAAACTATAATCAACTTGAGCAGTAATATTTCCATACCTAAATAAATTTATACTAGACTGAGATTTTTATTTAGAATTAAAATTAAATTCATATTAAATGATATTTAACCAATCATGATTTCCAGCTACGGAGTACCAAACAATTTCAGCTAATCTGCCTTTATATGCATCTTTCCAGACTTTATTCCATTTCGGATCATACACACTATTAACTCCTTCATGGTCTTCATCATAATTAATATAAAAGCTGTCTTAAATATAAAGAATCGAATGTTTAATATTTTTGCATAATAACAAAACATATAATAACAAAACGTCTAATTAATTAAATAATATTTACCACCAGTATTAATTATAAAATCACTATTATAATATTCAGCCCAATCCTTCATAGCCATAGATACGATACTTTGATTTCCATATATTTGACCTGGTTCAATCCCATCGTAACCCCAATCACCAACGGTTAGAAAATCCAATTTTTCGGATTGATATTGTTCAATATAAGATTTATTTTGGGGTTCAACTAAGTCACCCGGAAAAGCATTCGTGTTGGTCGTTAATATAACGACACATAATATAGAAAGAGTAACATATAAGTATCGGTTCATTTTAACTCTGAGTGAAATAAGTTAATTCATAATTGAAGCGTCTTTTATACTCCTTAAAAGTAACTTTTACATATTTAGATATTGTAATAGTAGAATTATTAATTTGAATTAAAAATAGAATAACCATACTAACGTTTCTGCGATTGATAAAGTCGCAATTTTTTTTGTATCATCAAATCCCAAATCGGAAAATTTCAATAGACCATGTGTATCATCGTATCATCATGATTTACTTAAATTTAAAGAGTAACATTTATTGCGCGTCAACCCTTAATTCTTGGAATATCTAATTGATTTCTAAATTCGATTAGACTTTTTATAAATTTTGTAATTAAAGTTTTCGGTATTTCAGGCATATTAGTCAAGGATAATATCAGATATTTATTGTTCATGGCTAGATAACAACGTATCCGTTATCGTTACGTTCAAAGGGAATAAGGGAATAAGGGATAGAGCTACAGTATATACGTGCGTGTGAGCACTGGAAATCACGATAATCATTTCCGTATTAGTCCACAAGTCCTTAAGACCTAAATCGTTCAAGTATCATACCTGATACAACAAAATAGCAAAAACGTAATGACAAAATTACGAAATTTAATTCTGAATTTTTGAAGTAATTAAATTTATTTTTTGCACTTTTTATTCAAAGGCATATACTTTTGTTCACTTGGATTTCAAGAGAATTAAAAAATTCATGGAATCATAATATTCAAAACACATACAAGTTGTTGTTTGACAAAGAAGAGATAATCTACACAAATTTCTCGTCTCAAATGGAATTAATTTCGTGTCATTACAATATAGATAATAAAAAATATTTATCTTAAATGCATCTGTTAAGATTCTATGATAGAAATGTGTTCTTAGATGGTACAATTGATCAATTATTGGTTGGAATAAAAATTATTTAGCGTAGAATCTGAAGTCATTAATACACGAGCTTCTTTATCAAAGTCGATGGAAATACACGCTATTGTCTAAATTATAAGAAATGATGCCGAATTTATACCGATTTGCGATCAAAATCGTGTCGAATAAAAGTTTATGTTCTACGAACTTCAATAATTAGAATAAATTTGAGTTTAACCAAATTAATAAGCAAAATACCTATCTTTGGAAGAACGATGATTATAGGTAGTAAATTAAATAAAATACATTATATATTATATTAGCCAATAGTTTTTATAATGGAGTAGGAACAGAAAAGAATTTGTAAAAAGCCTTCATACTAATACAATGTTTAATTTAGCCAATAGTTATTAATAGTTATTATATAATAGAGAAGGAACAGAAAAGAATTTAAAAAAAGTCTTTCATTGGTATTAACAAATGGTTTGTGGATCCACAATGAAATATGTTATATTTAATTGCGATTAATAAATAAATAGAATTTTATAGCATAAATCTAAGGTCTAGGTGTAAGAGATCCTGTATAAACTATTTTAGGATCAAGAGCCGTAGTAGAATCAATAAATTCATAAGTGAATTTATCTTCTGTTAAAATAGTGTGTAAAAATCCCAATGTACCAACTGGTGTACCCCAATCACTTTCATTACATCCTACAAATGTTTTACTACCAGCACCTGATAAGAAATACGTAACAGGTTGACCATCTTTTGCTGTCTCTATTGCTAAATTATGTTCATGTCCCGCGAAATAAGCATCTACACGGTATTTCTCGAAAAGCAGTCTCAATCTTCCCATATAATATTTCTTTGCACATGCAGCAACAAGAGGATGATGACCTAAACATAAAGGCGTTTTTTAATAATTACATACTGGTACCTGCAAGAAATTATTAACGAACAGTATTATGTTATAGCATATTTACCAATAACGAAAATCCATGTTGAATTTTGTTGTTCAATTAATCTATCTTCGATCCATTTTAATTTATCTTCAATTGCTTTTATAGTATTCCATCCAAATCTTTCAAGTTGTGGTAACATGTTTACTTTATCGGGATCTAATGGTTCATAGTAGAAAATATTTGTATCGATATGAATCCATGCTACTTTTGTTATTTTTGATCCAAAGTACGATTCACGAACGTAATATGTTGATGGTAAGAAGAAGCGTTCATCGACATTCAAACTATAATCAACTTGGGCTGTAACATTTCCATACCTAAATAAATTTATATCAAAGTGAGATTTTTATTTAAATTAAAATTGAACTCATATTAAACAATATTTTACCAGTCATGATTTCCGACTACGGAATACCAAACAATTTCAGCTAATCTACCTTTATATATACCATTCCAGATTCTATTCCATTTTGGATCATTCACACTTTTCACTCCTTCATGATCTTCATCATAACTAATATAAAAGTTGTCTAAAATATAAAAGAATTGAATGTTAAAAATATTTTCACGCAATAACAAAATTACATCTGTAATTTCAAATTAAGTAAATAATATTTACCACCAGTATTAATTATAAAATCACTATCATAGCTTTCAGCCCAATCCCTCATAGCCATAGCTACCTTACTTTGATTTTTATATATTTGACCTGGTTCAATCCCTTCCCAACCCCAATCACCAAAGGTTAGAAAATCCAATTTTTCGGATTGATATTGTTCAATATAAGGTTTGTCATGGGGTTCAACCAAGTCACCCGGAAGAGCATTCGTGTTGGCCGTTAATAAAACTACACATAATATAACAAGAGCAGCATACAAGTGTTGGTTCATTTTAACTCCAAGTGAAATAAAATTATTTCATAATTGAAGCGTCTTTTATATTCATTGAAACTTGAAAGTAATTTTTACATATATAGTTATTATAATAGTAGAATTACTAATTTTAATTTTGGAAATAGAATAGTCATTAATATTTTTTGCGATTGATAAATGAAGTTGAATCCATCAAATCGGAAAATTTCAACAGACCATAGTTGTATTACCAAGATTTAGATAAAATTAAAGAGTGACAATTAAATAGCACGTTAGAGCCGTTAGACCCTTTAATTCCTGGAATCTGAAATTGATTCTAATTCAGTTAGATACTTAAAAATTTTCGGTATTTCGGGCATCATTGGCAGATATATGGGAAAACCGGATAATATTCATTATCAAAATCAACGATAATCATTTCCGTATTAGCCATAACTCACTATCTTATGATAAACACGACTAGATTATTCAAAGACATATACTTTTGTTCGCTTGGACCAAGAGATTTGAAAAATTCATTGCTTCATAATATTCAAAAACTCACACAAGTTGTTGACAAAGGAAATTATTATTGAGATTTACTTACATAAATTTCTCGTCTCAAATGGAATTCCGTATTAATATTCATTATTAAAGTGAAATGTATCCGTAAAGATTCAAATGTGTTATTAGATGGTAGTTGATGAATAAAAATTATCAATATCTGATATTTAGCGTGGAATATGAACTCTGAAGTCATTATTAGAAGAACTTAATACACGAGCTACTGGTGTTATCAAAGTCGATAGAAATACACGATATTAGTTTATAAGAAATGATACCGAATTTATACTGATTTGCGATCAAAAAACTTGGTTTATGTTCTATGATTTTCAATAATTAGAATTAACTTTTTAAACTAATTAATAAGCAAAATATCTAATACTTGAGAAGAAATGACGACTACAAAAATAGTATTATTTATTATCAGTTATATTATTACGTTATTAATTTTGACATTGTGATACATAATGAAATCTAAGGATCGCGGTTCTATTTAATTATGATTAATAAATAAATAGAAGTAATTTATTATAACATAAATTAAGGCTTAAGGTCTAGGAGTAAGAGATCCTGTATAAATTTCTTTAGGATCATTAGCCGTAGTAGCATCAACAAATTCATAAGTGAATTTATCTTCTGTTAGAGTAGTGTGTAAAAATCCCAATGTACCATCTGGTGCACCCCAATCATTTCCTTCACATGGTGGATCTGTTTTACTACCAGCACCCGTTAAGAAATACGTAACAGGTTGACCGTCTTTTGCTGATTCTACTGCTAAACTATGTGTATGACCCGAGAAATAAGCAGTTACACGGTATTTCTCGAAAAGCGGTCTCAAGCTCCCCATATAATATTTATCTGCACATTTACCAATAAGAGGATGATGACCTAAGACATAAAAGGAATTTTTTAATAATTATTTATACGACAAAGGAGAAAATTCATTCACCGTCAAGGCAGAACCCTCATTCTCCAAATAGACAAAAGGGGAAATTCACTCTTCGAACTGCAAGAAACTATTTACGAACAATATTAAGTTATAGCATACTTACCAACAACAAAAATCCATTTTGTATCTTGTTGTTCAATCAATCTATCTTCAATCCATTTTAATTTATCATTAATTGTTTGTACAGTATCCCATCCAACTTCTATAAGTTGATTTATCAATTTTGGTCTATCTTCAGTATCTTCAGGTTCATAGAAGAAAATATTTGTATCAATATGAATCCATGTGACTTTTGTTTTTTTTGGTCCAAAGTACGATTCACGAACATAATACGCTGATGGTAAGAAGAAACGATCATCTTCATTCAAACTATAATCGACTTGAGCTGTGATATTTCCATACCTAAATAAATTATATCAAAGGTGAGATTTTTAATTAAAATTAAAATTGAATTCATACTTAAACGATACTTACCAATCATGATTTCCGGCTACGGAGTACCAAACAATTTCAGCTAATCTACCTTTATATGCACCTTTCCAGATTCTATTCCATTTTGGATCATTCACACTTGTAACTCCTTCGTGATCTCCATCAAAACTAATATAAAAGCTGTCTAAAATTACAAAAGAATTGAATGTTAAAATATTTTCATATAATAATAAAACCACATATATCCGTAATAATAATATTTACCACCAGTATTAATTATAAAATCACTTGTATAATTTTTAGCCCAATCACCCATAGCAATAGATACTTTAC
Organism: Oehlia diaphana; assembly: GCA_003833135.1. Classification (NCBI taxonomy): domain Eukaryota; kingdom Fungi; phylum Glomeromycota; class Glomeromycetes; order Glomerales; family Glomeraceae; genus Oehlia; species Oehlia diaphana. Next base: position 2,646 of record QZLH01000140.1, on the reverse strand, counting down.
TTTGATTTCCATATATTTGACCTGGTTCAACCCCTTCGTAACCCCAATCACCAAAGGTTAAAAAATCCAATTTATCGGATTTATATTTTTCAACA
>QZLH01000139.1:144107-156805 GCA_003833135.1 Oehlia diaphana | reverse complement strand
CAATGAAATTAGCAACTTGACATAAAAATGTAGAAAGTTTAGTTTCATACAAAATACCAAGAGAACAAGAACAAATTGGAATGATTAATAATTTGGTAAATAATATTCAATGCACTAAAAGAAAACGAGGTATGTAATAAACCAAATATTTTATCATCATGTTAATAAAAAATATAAATGATTTAAATTTATTATTTAGTGGAATTTGACGTTAATACATTTGATATTGATAACAATGATAAGATGAAAAAAAATAAAGGATTTGTTACAGCTAAAGAAGGTTAGAAACATTATTGAAGTTTTTTGATTTCATTTTCTTTATTTAGTATATTTTAATTAATATTTTTTAATTTAGCTTTTACCTCTAATTGTGAAATATCAAAAACGAATAATTTGAAAGATTTACACAAACCATTACAAGAAATTATACTAATCTAGAAATTACTATGAATACTAATAATTTGGTAAATTTGATAAATAGTGGAGTTTTACAACGGGTAAATTTAAAAATTAATATTTCAGACACGTAAATGACGTAAATGTTGTAATATTTATCATTTAATAAAACAATTAATGCAAATTTTTAAAAAAAAAATAAAAAATAAATGCAAATTAAAAAATGATGTGAAATGAAAGAANATGATATAACATAATAAACGTCAGTACTCGATACCAATTAAGAATATTGTTATCATTATTGTACGGAAATAAACTATTTGATGCTTAATATTGTACGGTGATCGGCAATATATGAAAATATTGGTCAAACAAAATCAGCATGATCCTACGAAGTTTGTAAATATATTATATACTTTAGGGTTTTTTTAAGCAGTTTATATGTTATATATATATACTGTATATATATATATACTTCACATTTTTATATATAGTAATTTCGTTCATTCGAAAATACTATTTTATATTTTATATTAACATAAAAACTATGAAGTAATATAACTTTTTCTTGTAAATAAACGGTTTTATTAAATATATAGTAAAAATTGTAATTTTAATAATTTTGTCTTGTACGATTATATGAAAACTCACTTTACTTTTTTAGATACTTCCTAACCTTAATAATGAACATAAATTCAGGAAATTTGTTAAATATTTATTTTCATTTTAAGTTATATTTACAAACCGGTTTGATTAGCAGTCTTCAACTTTGACTTCAGGAAATTCATCAACCCAATTAATGCAAACATCTCTAATAACAACATTATTTAATCCAGCAAACGTCTGTGAAATTTAATGATAAAAATTAATAAAAATTAATTCTCCTCTATGACAAAAATTTCGAAATGTTTTTCTTTCCTTACCTCTTCATAGGAATTATTTTTGAACGGTCTATCAAATGGATAACCCATAGGTTTCTTGTCGGGATATTTATCAGACGCTTCAGTACCGCAGAAACTAATACTTCCGCATCTACTTATTCTTGGTACTTCATCTTCAGACCAATCGGAAATAAATACTAACAATTTAAATTTCATTCCTCCTCTCCTTCCTCTGGGTAGTAATAAATGGAAAGGCCAACCACAATCACAATATTTTCCATACTCATTTTTTTCATCAGTCGGAAGAGCTGTATCATCTAATTCATCTTCGGTTTTCTGCGGAGGTTGCCGTACGACTGATGACATATCACAATCACGACATACTACCGTTTTAGAATTAGGAGGTAAACATTCTTTGAATTTATCTAATTCAATCCAATGACGTCTTGATTCAACTAATTCCTCTGGTACTATAAAGACGCGGAATGTAGCTTCAAATTGACATGATGAAGTATTTTCAACACGGAAATAATAATAAAATTCCCTCGGGAATAAATAAACTACTCTCTCAGATAAATTTGAATCTTCAGTATACACCCATATTCTGGACTTCATTTTCGTTTGTAATTCATGTGTAACATACTCATTATCTGATACATCCGTATCAAAATTTTCTCCACCAAATGTTTGTTCACCAAATGCAGCTGCTTCATCATCTTGAGTTTCTCCATGGTTTATAAGTAGTTTATCTTTAAATACAAGAATGACATCTTGAAGTTTTACAGGTGGTGAATTGGAAAAGTCATTCGGTTCTTGTTTTTCTTCCCATGAATGGATCAGATTATCTATATGACGATGCCATCTCCAAAATACCGAATCACGTGCAGCAACACGTGGCTGAGTCATCACACCAGCATCATCAATATTTATGAGTCCTATAGCCATGTGACCAGCTCCATGTAAACCATAATCAACCTTTCTTCTTATGAAAGGTACAATTAAAGCGCCCAATAGATCAATAGTGACTTCAGTGTCATCAAAAAAATGACCCTTTTTGATAGCTGTTTCGAGATTTTTGCGAGTTTCTTCCATTCTAGCAATATCTACTTTCACTTCCGGCAAATCAATATTGCGAAGTACCGAATTAGGTTCACGAGATCCAAATTTATCAGATATATCTTCATCACGCAAGTTTGTGTTGGGTTTATATCCTTCCTCAATTGGGGCACGATAATTATCCAAAGGTTTGATTAAAGGTAAATTCATTCCTATACGTTCGATATCATATCTTGCCAGCATTTGTCGATGCATGTAAACAAACAGTTCACCACGTCGATCCTTATCAATAGGGTTGCCATCATCATCATGAGGGTCATCATAAACGAGATGCCAATGTTCGTGATGTTCATTGAGATTGGGATCTTCTCTAAACCAATTCATACATAATTCAATGTCGCCTTCAGATTCCCCAACTTTTTCATCAGATACTACGGGACCAGGAGCTTTCTTTTGTGGAGAACGTTGAATCAATGGAGGAATACGCAAATTTCGATTACGAGCAGACGGATGATGAGTAATAAAAGACATTAAAGCCCAATGAACTAATTCGGGATCCGTAGTTTCAGTTGCTTTTTTCGCGTACTCAAGAACTTTCTCGATGGGATCATCAGGATTTTCGTTAGCAATTTTCATAAATTTCGTACAGTAATTGGAGGCTTTTTTAGCCTGGTCAAAGTCAAACTGTAAAGAAAAGTTAAATTATTTATGATAGCTATAAACAATATCATCAAATAAAAATGTTATATTAAATCTATTAACATACTGGACTGAATCTACTACTAGTTTTGTTACTTTTAGGAGCTATCAAGAATTCGTTGACAGATTTTTGTTGAGGAGTTAATATTCCACCTTTTTTGGCAGTTTTTAATCCTTTTCTTGCTTTAGCGAGAGACATTTTGTCAATAAAAGGATTGAGTTTTTAAGAAAAAAAAGGAGTAGTTTGAACTTTGTGATAAAAAAAAAATAATAAAATCAATTATTAAGAATTGGGTTGGTTAAGTAATAAGTAGTTTTGCTATTATGAAAATATAAGATTGGCAGAACTACAAGGAAAACTTTCTTGAGGGAAAATTGAAGCCTTTTTATATTTTATTTTCTTTATTTTCAATCTAAAAAAAAAAAGGTCAGGGAATCAAAGCACGGTGCACCTGCAAGGCTAAAAGGACGCTCATGTGATAATAGATTAGATATAAAGAATTGCAATAATAAATTAAAGTTTGTAAATCGAAAACCAAATTACTTAAACAGGGAAATATAATAAATGATAAATTTTTTTGTTATATTAATTACTTAAACAAGAAAATGTTATAAAAATTATTAGTTACTTGAACAAGGAAATATTATAAATAACTAATTACTAAAATAAGGAAATATTATAAAATGATAGATTTTGTGGATTTTGTTATACCTTGCTTTTTTTTTTATAATAATTACTTAAACCGAAAATGATAAACTTGTTTGTTTATATTAATTTTAACTGATAAGTCATGTTGCCGTTTTTTCGCAAATATATTTATCCGATCCATGTGCTAATTGTGCTATGAATCTATGATACATATGATACATAAACAATCTACACAATATACTTTATTATTTCTAACATTTTTTTTTCCCACAGATAATACAGGTTCTCCTGGTAATTAATTATTAAGATTTGTTAATGTACTAATATAAAGGAGAATCGGGGAAAAATCCTATTAATGGCGATGATTAATTTTTTTTTTCTTTTATTTTTTATTTTTTTTTTGGGGTAATACAATAACTCGTTTTTACGCGTGAAGTTAAAGAGACCTTAAATGGATATATTAGTTTTACAAAATAATTGGAATCAGCCTTGCATATTGTTTCATTGTTTGGCACAAGTCATGGAAGATATCGTATGCACGTAAGATTCCCTTGAATTCTGAAAAAAACAAATTACAAACAAATAATAAGGTACCCGGGAGTCAATTTTGCCGAATAAACATTTCGCCGAATGACCCTTTACTGAAGCCATTTCGCTGACTGAAATGGTAGCGATCAACATTTTTACAATGCGCAGATAAAAAATAAGAATTTCTTTCTTTCGTAGGATTACGGTACGTTTCACCGAAGTTCATTTTTTTCGCCGAAGGAACATTTCGCCGAATCCTTTTCCCCGAATCGTACAATTTTTATTTCCAGGTTTGCAATTCTTAATTTCTAAAAGATCAATTAATTCTATCATAATCAATTTTAAAAAAAGAAAATTAAAGTTTGTTTTTATGTAACAATTACAGTATATAAGTTACTTGAATGTTAAAATGATAGTGGTATCCGGACTTTTCGCCGAAGTTCTTTTCACCGAAACCCATTTCGCCAATTTTGCCGAAGGGATGTTTCACCGAAGTGCCATTTCGCCGAGTGGACATTTCGCTGAGAAGACAAACGAATTATTTAACACATTATATTAGGTCACGTTTGTTTAAAAAAAAGATAATAAAATGAAAATTAAATAGTTTAAAGAGGATTTGTACTTTGAACATGAGTTGTTAAGGAAATATGTTAATCACTAACATTTTCGACGAAATGTCCTTCGACGAAATGGTATTGATAATTTTAAAATTCATATAATCATAACCATTTTCAGCAAAATGGTAAAAATGGATCATTCAGGGAAAGGATTCGACAAAATATCCCATTCGACAAAATTTCTATTCAGTCTCCTCGGCGAAACCTCATTACGGACCATATGGTTGGTTTCGGTGAAACGTCCCGTATCCCCCCTATACAGTAAAAATAATAAGATAATAAGCATTGAATGGTTCAAATAAAAAATTTTTTTTTTATCCATAATTTCTGTAAAAAACTCCGTGAATATGATCTATTTGCGGAAAAATAACTAGCAACTTGGATAATTTCCATTTTTTGAAGCTATAAATTCCGTGAATATGGTGCATTTACCGGAAATAACCTGGAATAAAAAAAACACTGAATAAATTTTTTATAGGGCGAAATAAACAACTTGAGTTATCTTTTTAATTAATCTAACTTTAAAAATGGTTACGGTACGTTTCGCCGAAGTCCATTTCGCCGAAACCCATTTCACCGAATTCATCTCGTCGAAGGGAAGTTTCACCGAAGGGATATTTCGCGGATGGGCGTTTCATCGAAGACAACTCGCCGAATCCTTTTCCCCGAATCGTCCATTTCGTCGAAGGACACCTCGCCAAAAATGGTAGTGATTAATATATTTCCTTAATCATTAACAATTCGATACAAAGAAAATAAAAATATTTCGGAATTGATGGGTACGACGAATTTGTTATCTTTTTTTGAATTTACTGACTGTAAAGACCGAATAAATTAATTTTTAAAAAAATTAAACAAACGCGTGTTTGTCTTCTGAAAAAGAAAAGGAAAATTAATTAGTTCCATATCTTCGGAGAAATGTCCTTCGGCAAAATGGTCATTCGGGGAAATGTCCATTCGGGGAAATGGTATTTCAACGAAATGGCACTTCGGTGAAACATTCTTCGGCGAAATTGCTTTGCGAAATGGTGTTCGGTGAGATGAACTTCGGCGAAAAGTATGGATATTTTAATTATGATATGAGTTGCGTAGCATAAACTAAGCATCTGATTGTGCAGGAAAAATAAAATTTCAATATTTATTAGGGAAGCTGTATTATCAACAATTCATTATTTGTACTAATGCTAGTAATAAAAACTTTTTTACCATTTTGTGTGCTTTTTTTTTTGGCGTCACCTCTCATTTTTTATTTGGATATAATTTTGTGGTTATTCATTTCGTTGCACACGCATCATTAATATGCTGTCGCTGCGCTATAATATCATCAACTCATCATATACCTGTAAAAATGTTTGTTTCGATAAAATAAAAGATTATTTATATCATTCTAATCTAATTGAATGTCTTCAGTTTGCAAGAAATTGGATTTATCAGTATTATGATTTTCTAAATAAACGAACATTTGATAAGTCAAAAAAAAAAAATTTAACCTAGTTCAAGGTTATATTTTATAAAATTTTTTTTGCAATTTTTCTATGATTTTATTAATAAAAAAAGAAAAAAATTACATAATGTTCCAAAAAATATTTTGCCCAAACCTTTTTTTGGAATACATAATTTTTCGATCGAAATATTTAATTGAAAACAAAAAATAAATAAATAAATAAATGATACAAAAATTTTAAAAAAATAATGTCCAATGAATAAAATAAAATAAAATGTTCATATATACAAAAAGCTAGCTTTTAGAAAATCAAATTATCTTAGAATCATTTAAAAAAAAAACTTAGTTTTTTTTTTGCCGTTTTGTAATTAAATGTAGGAAATTACACTTTGCAAATTGTTATAAGAAAAAATATGAAAAATAAATATTTAAATATTTACAAAAATGATTTAGTTAGCAGCTGTCTTCAACGACGATTTCAGGAAAGTCATCAACCCAATTAATGCAAACATCTTTAATAATAGCATTATTTAATCCAGCAAACGTCTGTGAAATTTAATAAGGTAAAAATTAATAAAAATTAAATTTCCTCTCCATAATAAAATCTTCAAATTTACTTACCTCTTTATAAGAATTATTTTTGAACGGTCTATCAAGTGGATAACCCATGGGTTTCTTGTCGGGATATTTATCAGAGGGTCCTTCAGCACCGCAGAAACTAAGACTTCCACATCTACTCAATACTGGTACTTTATCTTCAGACCAATCGGAAATAAATACTAACAATTTAAATTTCAATCCTCCTTTCCTTCCTCTGGGCAGTAATAAATGGAAAGGCCAACCACAATCACAAAATCGGTCATTATTATTATCTACTGGAGTAGTATCAATCGGAAGAGCTGTATCATCTAATTCATCTTCGGATTTCTGCGGAGGTTGACGTACGATTGATGACATATCACAATCACGACATACTACCTTTTTAGAATTAGGAGGTAAACATTCTTTGAATTTATCTAATTCAATCCAATGAACTCTTGATTCAGCTAATTCCTCTGGTACTATAAAGACACGGAATGTAGCATCAAATTGACTTGCTGAAGTATTTTCAACCCGGAAATAATAATAAAATTCCCTAGGGAATAAATAATCTATCTCCTCAGTTGATCCTGAATCTGAAATATGTATCCACACTCTAGTTTTCATTTTTGTTTCTAATTCATTTGTAACAATATCATTTTTTGATACGTCCGTACAAAAATTTTTTCCGCCAAATGTTTTTTCACCAAATGCAGCTGCTTCTTCATCTTGGGTTTCTCCATGGTGTATAGGTAGTTTATCTTTGAATACAAGAATGACATCTTGAAGTTTTACAGGTGGTGAATTGCAAAAGTCATTCGGTTCTTGTTTTTCTTCCCATGTTTTGATCAGATTATCTATATGACGATGCCATCTCCAAAATGCCGGATCACGTGCAGCAACGCGTGTTTGAGCCATCACACCAGGATCATCATTTATGTTTCCTATAGTAAGGTGACCACCTCCATGTAAACTACCATAATATTTAACCAAATGACCAACCCCGTCTTTTTCATAAGATTCGAGAACAGCGCCCAACGTATCAATATCGATCTTGGTACCATCATAAAATTCACCCTTTTCAACAGCTTTTTCGATATCTTTACGATGTCTATCCATTTCTTTAATTTTGAAATCACCATCACCATAATCACGAAGTTTTGAATTAGCTTCACGAAAACCAAATGTAGAGTAAGGATCATTTTCATCTTCTGTATCAACCAAATTTTCGTTAGGATGATATCCTTCCTCAATTGGGGCAAAATAATCATCAAGAGGTTTAATCAAAGGTAAACCTAGTCCTAGACGTTCAATATCATATCTTGCCAGCATTTGTCGATGCATGTAAATGAACAATTCACCATGTCGATCCTTATGAACACGGATTTTAGGATTTTTAACATCAGGAACACCATTACTACCATAAACAATATGCCAATGCTCGTGATGCTCATTGAGATTAGGATCTTCTCTATACCAATTCATATATAATTCAGGGTTATCTTCAGTCTCCTTAATCTTTTCAGCAGATACAGATACCAGGGGACCAGGAGCCAATGAAATGTTCTTCTTCTTGGGAACAGTAGCTCCAGGAGAACGTTTAATCAATGGAGGAATACGCAAATTTTTGTTACGAGCAGACGGATGATGAGTAACAAACATCATTAATGCATGACGAACTAATTCGGGATCCCTAGTTTCAGATACTTCATTCGCGTAATCAATAACTTTCTCGATGGCATTATCAGGATTTTTGTTAGCGATTTCCATAAATTCCGCAGTGACATTAAAGGCATCATCAGCATGTTTAGGGTCAAACTGTTAGAAAAGGTTTAAATTAGTTATGATAATGACATCGAATAATCGTATAGATTATATCAAATTTATTAACATACTTGACTGAATTTAAATTTTTTATCTTTCTTTTTATGTTTTTTATCTTTAGGGGCTTCCAAGAATTGGTTGAGAATTTTTTGCTCAGGAGATACTTTTCCACCTTTCTTTTCAGTCTTTAATCCTTTTCTTGCTTTAGCGAGAGACATTTTGTCAATAAAAAGATTGAGTTTTTAAGAAACAAAGAGTAGTTTGAAGTTTGAAATTTGAAATTTCTTTTGTGATTAAAGAAAAAATAAAATAAAATAAAATAAAATAATCGTTGCAAATGTTGCAAATATTAAAAATTTTTTGAAACCGTAGCGAAACGGTCAAAAAAAAGAGAATGAATGATTGTAAATTTTTCTGTGAAAAAAAATATATATATATATATATGTATTTTAATATTTGCAGGTAAAAAAAAAACGTGGTTAAACGTTCAAAAATAATAACAAAAAGAGTTGTTTGAGTAGTTTGTTGTTATAAAAAATAAAAGATTGGTAGAATTACGAAAACTTTCTTGAGGGGAAAATTGGAGCCTTTTTATACTTTATTTTTCATTCTAAAAAATGAGTCGGGGAACCAAACATGGTGTACCCACAAGCAGTGATGTGCATTTGTACTTCCAATCGCATAAAAATTTGGTTGGAAGCTTCCAATCCAAATGGATTTAATAGAAAATTATGCTTCCAATCTTTCCAAAGGTGCTTCCAATAGTGCTTCCAATTTTCCCAAGGTTAAAAAAAAAGACGTTATCCCCGTGGTACATAGATTAGATGTAAATAATCTATATCTATAAAATAAAATCTTCTTTTCTTTTTTTTTGGTAAATGAAATACTTTAAAAAATCCGTACGTTCAGACCACCCCGCAAGTGGATTAAGTGGATTTAAATTGGATCGTCCAGCATCATGTGTTTGGCGCCCTGTGCAGCTGTGCTCCTGTACTACACGTTTAAAGTACTATTTATATAGTGACAGGGTAGTGTGGTATATAGGATTTGGAGTGGCGCAGGCCCTAATCCCAATATACATAGGCGGTAATAGCTGAGTTCAGTATAGCATGATTTTGTTGATTCAGTATTTTTGCTGATACATATTAATATATTAAAATATCCAAGAATATATCCAATTAAATACTGTTCAAAATTTTTTAAATGTAACACGTTAATACTGTAATGTTAGTGGTCAAACTTAAATTCAATTATGATGAAGTAAACTCCGGCTGGGGCAAATCATAAAATAATTAAAATACTATATCTTAGTTACTATACCTAATTACCTATAGAGTTTTGTAGTATTAGCCTTATAGGCTGCATAATGATTGGCGTAGAACAATTTATAGCAACGAAATGAAACTAATCCGATCAGGTAAAATTTATTAAGCTATAAAAATAATTTACAATGAAATTCTTCACGAGAAATCATCGTCTTTTTTGGAATCGTCATTGTTTTTTTAAAAAAAAAAATTTCAGTTTTTTGGATTTTCCCCACATGACGAAAAAAAATCCTTTTCTTTTAAAAAAATTTTACAATTTCTAATGCCTGCACAGCTCTCAACAATTCTTTATATTCAGAATATAGGAAGAAAACGTTAGGTGAATTCGTCATAGGAATGGCTACTGTTATAAAAGACTTGAAGGTGACTCAGATTATTTAATATTATCCCTTCGGCGAAATTGGTTTGGCGAAATGGGTTTTGGTGAAAAGGACTTCGGCGAAAAGTCCGGATACCCTTTCGGAACACTATCATTTTAACATTCAAAGTAACTTATATAATTGCTATATAAAGAATAATTTTCTTTTTTTTTCAACTGATGATGATAGAATAAATTAATTGATCTCTTAATTAAGAATTACAAAACTGAACATAAAAATGTATTGATAATTTGAAAATTCGTACAAATTTACAATTATGACCATTTTCAGCAAAATGATAAAAATGGATCATTCAAGGAAAGGATTCGACAAAATTTCCATTCAGTGAAAATGCCTTCAGCGAAATTGGTTTTAGTTAAACGTACCGTATTCCCCTACTATACAGTAATAATAATAAGATAATAAGCATTGAATAATTCAATACTGTAAAAAATTTTATCCACAATTTCTGTAAAAACTTCGTGATTAAGCCGGGCAAAAAAAAAATTAGATTCTCGTGACCCGGCCGGGTCAGTTTTTTTTTATAATAAAAGATTTTCATCACGTGATTTTAAGTCATTGGCCAATGTGGCGTAAAAAAATTTTACATGGCCGGGTCATTTTTAAAATTTTATGTCCCGAGAATCTAAAATTTTTTTTTGCCCGGCCTAATATGATACATTTACGGAAAAATAACTAAAAATCTAAGCAACTTGGATAATTGAGGCTATTAATTCCGTGAATATGATACATTTTACCGGAAAACAAGGAATAAAAAAAAACACTGACTAAATTTTTTATAGGGCGAAAATAAACAACTTGAGTTATCTTTTTTAATTTAACCTAACTTTAAAAAATGGTTACGGTACGTTTCGCCGAAGGGATATTTCGTCTAATGGGCGTTTCATTGAAGACATCTCGCCGAATCCTTTTCCCCGAATCGTCCATTTCGTTGAAGGACACCTCGCCAAAAATGTTTAACATACTTCCTTAATCTCGATATAAAAATATTTCGGAAATTGATGAATTTGAACTTATTGTAAGACCGAATAAATTAATTTTCTTTAATTAAAAAAAAAATTAAACAAACGCGACTTACAATATGCAAATAATCCATTTGTCTTCTGAAAAAGAAAAGGAAAATTAACAAATTCATATCTTCGGCGAAATGTCCCTTCGCCGAAATGCCTTCAGCGAAATGTCCTTCGGTAAATAGAAATGTCCATTCAGAGAAATGGTATTTCAGCGAAATGACACTTTGATGAACATCTTCGGCGAAATTGCTTCGGTGAAATGGGTTTCGGTGAGATGAACTTCGGCGAAAGTCCGGATACCTTAAAAAATGAGTCATTATATTTTTTAACTATGAGTTGCGTAAACTAAGCATCTGATATCTGATTGTGCAGGAAAATAAAATTTCAATATTGATTAGGAAAGCTGTATTATCATTATTTTTTTTTTTTATTATGATTATTATTAAATAAGTACTACGCTAAAAATTGTTCTAATATATAAACCACTCGTCCCCACGTGTGCACTGTCGGGCGATCATGTTGACTGCACGTTTGTAACGGGCACATCTGGTAGATCACGAGATCCATGTATTATCATTACTAATGTTAATAATAAAAAACTTTTTTTTGTGTGTGCGTTTTTTTTTTGGCAGTTGCGTCACCTTTCCCAGAATTTTACATTTTGTGGTTTCGTTGATCTGTCACACGCATCACGAATATATGCTGTCAGTGTCACTGCGTTATAATATCATATACCTGTAAAAATTGTTTAGATGGTCATTTATATCATGCTAATCCAACTGAAATGTTTTCAATTTTGCAAGTATCATATTTCCAAATAAACGAACATTTGATAATTTTTTTTTTAAAAAAAAATTTCACTTAGTTCAAAGTTATATTTTATAAAATTTTTTTTTTGCAATTTTTCTATGATTTTTTATTAATAAAAAAGGAAAAAAATTACATAATGTTCCAAAAAAAATTTTGGCCAAAAACTTTTTTGGGAATACATAATTACATAATTTTTCAATCGAAATATTTAATTGAAAAAAAAAAAATAAATAAAAAAAAAAATAAATGATGCAAAAAATTTAAAAAAAAATAATGTCCGATGAAAAAAAGAAAATAAAATAGAATGTTCATATATACAAAAAGCTAGCTTTTAGAAAATCAAATCATAAAAAAAAACGCTATACATAACAATAAATCTTAAAAAGAAACGAAAAATTATCTTAAAAAAAAAAAAAACTTGGCATAGGAACTTAGTAAATAGTTGTTTTTTTTTTTTTTTTTTTTTTTTTTTTTTTTTTTTTTTTTTTTTTTTTTTT
>QZLH01000139.1:99275-143551 GCA_003833135.1 Oehlia diaphana | reverse complement strand
AAAAAAAAAAAAAAAAAAAAAAAAAAAAAAAAAAAAAAAAAAAAAATTTTTTTTTTTTTTTTTTTTTTTTTTTTTTTTTTGCTGTTTTTGCTGTTTTTGAAAAGTAATTAAATGTAGGAAATCACACTTTAAAGGTCGATCGTGTCATGCAAATTATTTATAAGAAAAAATATGAAAAATAAATATTTATATATTTACAAAATGGTTTAGTTAACAACTTTCTTCAACGACGATTTCAGGAAAGTCATTAACCCAATTAATGCTAACATCTTGAATAACAGCATTATTTAATCCAGCAAACGTCTGTGAAATTAATAAGGTAAAAATTAATAAAAATTAATTTCTCCATAACAAAATTACGAAAAGATTTTCAAATTTACTTACTTCTTTATAAGAATTATTTTTGAACGGTCTATCAAGTGGATAACCCATGGGTTTCTTGTCGGGATATTTATCAGCCGCTCCTTCAGCACCGCAGAAACTAATACTTCCACATCTACTTATTGTTGGTACTTTATCTTCAGACCAATCGGAAATAAATACTAACAATTTAAATTTCATTCCTCCTTTCTTTCCTCTGGGAAGTAATAAATGGAAAGGCCAACCACAATCACAAAATCGGTCATTATTATGCAATTTCGGAGTAGTATCAATCGGAAGAGCTGTATCGTCTAATTCATCTTCGGTTTTCTGCGGAGGTTGACGTACGATTGATGACATATCACAATCACGACATACTACCTTTTTAGAATTAGGAGGTAAACTTTCTCTGAATTTATCTAATTCAATCCAATGAACTCTTGATTCAGCTAATTCCTCTGGTACTATAAAGACGCGGAATGTAGCTACAAATTCACTTGCTGAAGTATTTTCAACACGGAAATAATAATAAAATTCCCTAGGGAATAAATAATCTATCTCCTCAGTTTTTCCTGAATCTGAAATATGTGTCCACATTCTAGTTTTCATTTTTGTTTCTAATTCATTTGTAACAATATCATTTTTTGATACGTCCGTACAAAACTTTTCTCCACCAAATGTTTTTTCACCAAATGCAGCTGCTTCTTCATCTTGGGTTTCTCCGTGGTGTATAGGTAGTTTATCTTTGAATACAAGAATGACATCTTGAAGTTTTACAGGTGGTGAATTGGAAAAGTCATTCGGTTCTCGTTTTTCTTCCCATGATTTGACCAGATTATCTATATGACGATGCCATCTCCAAAATGCCGGATCACGTGCAGCAACGCGTGTTTGAGCCATCACACCAGGATCATCATTTATGTGTCCTATAGTAAGGTGACCACCTGCATGTAAACTACCATAATATTTAATCAAATCACTTTTTCCATAAGATTCGAGAACAGCGCCCAACGTATCAATATCGATCTCGGCATCATTATAAAATTTACCACATGCAATAGCGGTTTCGATCTTTTGACGATTTGCATCCATTGCTTCAAGCGTGAAAGGACCATCTTTACCATAATCACGATTTTTTGTCCCAGGTTTACGAAAACCAAAAGTAGAGAATGGATCAGCTTCATCTTCTGTATCAACCAAATTTTCGTTAGGATGATATCCTTCCTCAATTGGGGCAAAATAATCATCAAGAGGTTTAATCAAAGGTAAACCTAGTCCTATACGTTCGATATCATATCTTGCCAGCATTTGTCGATGCATGTAAACGAATAGTTCACCATGTCGATCCTTATGAACACGGATTCTAGGATTTTCAGGATCAGGTACACCATTACTACCATAAACGATATGCCAATGCTCGTGATGCTCATTGAGATTAGGATCTTCTCTATACCAATTCATGTATAATTCAGGGTTTTCACTTTCAGTTTCCTTAACTTTTTCAGCACATGAAACTTCCTTCTTCTTGGGAACAGTAGCTCCAGGAGCACGTTTAATCAATGGAGGAATACGCAAATTTTTGTTACGAGCAGACGGATGATGAGTAACAAACATCATTAAAGCATGACGAACTAATTCAGGATCCGAAGTTTCAGATACTTTATTCGCGTGTTCAATAACTTTCTCGATGGCATTATCACGATTTTTGTTAGCGATTTCCATAAATTCCACAGTGATATCATAGGCACCATCAGCATGTTCAGGGTCAAACTGTTAGAAAAGGTTAAATTAGTTATGATAATGACATCGAATAATCGTATATATTATATTAAATTTATTAACATACTTGACTGAATTTAAATTTTTTATCTTTCTTTTTATGTTTATCTTTAGGGGCTTCCAAGAATTGGTTGAGAAGTTTTTGTTCAGGAGATACTTTTCCACCTTTCTTTTCAGTCTTTAATCCTTTTCTTGCTTGAGCGAGAGACATTTTGTCAATAAAAAGATTGAGTTTTTAAGAAACAAAGAGTAATTTGAAATTTGAAATTTCTTTTGTAATAAAAGAAAAAATAAAATAAAATAAATCGTTGCAAATGTTGCAAATATTAAAAATTTTTTGAAAACGTAACGAAACGGTCAAAAAAAAAAAAGAGAATGAATGGTTGTGAATATATATATATATATATATATTTAATATTTGCAAGTAAAAAAAAAAAAGTAATTAAACGATCAAAAATAATAACAAAAAAGAGTTGTTTGAATAGTTTGTTATAAAAAATAAAAGATTGGTAGAATTACGAGGAAACTTTCTGGAGGGGAAAATTGAAGCCTTTTTATACATATTTTTCATTTCAAAAACGAGTCGGGGAATCAAACACGTACACGGTGTACCCACAAGGTTAAAAAAAAAAAAAGACGTTCCCCATGATCCCGTGGTACATAGATTAGATGTAAATAATATATACATATAATTTTAAAAGTTTGGTAGATCAAAAACCACAAAGAAAAATTACTTAAACCGGGAGACATAATAAAATGAAGAGTCATTGAGTCATTTTCGCATATCGCAAATATGTTTGCCCTTGTGTAATCATGTGCTATGATACATACACAATAGTTATACGATAAGCTGTAAATATTTTTCATACCACTTTTTTATTATTTCTAAAATAACTATTTTTAGTATTTTTTCATTTTTCTATAGTTAATTAAATAGTTCTCCTTTTGATGACGTTTCTTTCATAATTATTATTTAAAATTTGTTAATATTTATCAAGGAGAATCGAGGAGAAGAAATTTTTATTAATGACGATGATGACGATGATCAATCTTTTTTTTTTCCTTTCTTTTTAATTTTTAATTTCAAAAAAAAAAAAGATCACATTGTCAAACAAGGATAAATTTTTTTTTTTTTTTTTTTTTTTTTTTCCTTTTTTTTTTTTTTTTTTTTTTTTTTTTTTTTTTTTTTTTTTTTTTTTTTTTTTTTTTTTTTTTTTTTTTTTTGTAATATACAATAACTTGTTTTACGCGGGAAAATAAGGAGACCTTAAATGGACATATTAATTTTACAAGACACGTTGTAGCAGTCTCGCACATTGTTTGGTACAAGTCACAGATCATCATGAGAAATGGAATCATACGTATCAATACACGTAAGATTCCATAAATCTTTAGGTATAAAAACGAATTACAAAGACTATAATAATAGTAATAATAAAATAATAAGCATTGGTCGTTCAAAAATAAACAACAAATAAAGTTATCTTTTTTTTTTAATTAATCTAAATGATTAAAAAAAATGAGTCATTATACTTTTAACTAAGAAAAAATGCGTAGCATATAAAGCATATACATATAACTAATTATTTAACAGCATATGATTGCACAGAAAAAAAAAAAAACTAATAATAGAGAGAAGTTGTACTATCATTATTATGTATACACTAATGCTAATAATAAAACTTTTGATGTAAAATAGGTACCCCTTGCGTTATCTTACGTTAGTCATATGATCATATGGGTTATAATAAAATTATATTAATTTTATTATGAGTCATCCGGGAGAATGATAAAAGGGCTTTTATTATCTTAATCAGTAATTAAGAGATTGTATTTAACTTATTTGGAAAATTTCAATAAATGATATATAATAAGGATTTTTAAATTTTAAATTTTAACAAAAAAGCTTAAAAAAAAAAAAATTTGCTAATTTTATTTTACTCCGGAATTTTTTTTTTTTTTTTTACCATTTCTAGTATACAAAAAAAAAAGCAACTAACCGGTTATTTCCTAATTCCAAATAATAAAGATATTGTCAGATGATCATTATTTAATGTCACACAACCGGATATTGAATAATTTCATATGACTAATTTTAGATTCCGCAGTGATCAAGGAATTTAAGCTAAATCTGAAATTAACGTTCAAAATAATGAATTAAAAAACTTGTTTATTCTTTTACACGATGGCTTACTTTTAATTTTGTGCACATAAATTGTTTCCCACAGGCACGCACATTAGTACAAATCACAATTAACCGTTTTTTTTTTTTTTTTAATTGTCTCAAACAAAGCAATTAAAATAAAAAAAAAAAAGATGTAGATGAAATTAAAAATGGCTTGTTTTCTTTGGAAGAAAAAAAAAAAATTATTAAAATCTAATCTGTTGAAAAAAAAATTATTTTTTTTTTTTTGAACAAAGACTTTTCTGTTTGAATATTGTTTGAAAAAAAAAAAAAAAAAATTTTTTTTCGTGTTTATTATCGGAAGCCATGAAAATTTCGGGCTGTACACGACTAAATATTTATCAATCAATGAATTAAGCTAATTCAAGGAAATGATTATATTTTCTAAAAACTGCAAAGTTTATTATACCCGTGTGATCCATTTTTCACAAGAATTTGTTATCAAAATGACTAAAAAAGGAAAAAAGGAAAAAGAAAAAGCTCCGATTCAAATTTACTCAAATTTATTATCAAAAAAAATCATCAAAAAGAAACTAAAATTATTCGTCATAATTAAACTAACTATTTCCGTTATTATATTTTATTAAAACAAGATGTTTATATATCACCATGCATTAAATATGACAATTATAGCACAAATAGCTCAAAATGTTATTTTACTGTGTGACAATATTAAGCACAAATAGCTCAAAGTTTTACAATAGCACAAATAGCTCAAAATGATACAGTATTAAAGCACAAATAGCTCAACTGTTCAAGTGTTATTTATCACCCTCATGACATATATTGTCAATAGACAAAATAGCATAGGGAGTGTGAACAAAAGTTATGATAATTCTTCACGATTAAGCATTATACATGTAATATGTGTAATATTCGTATGTACATCTAATATTACGTAATGAAAAAACGATATCAAAAGATACAAAAAATACCATTCGCATTTTAAAAAATATGCAATTTTTGACTAATACATATTCTCTCACATATCTCTATGCATAATTTTATGATGATTCATTCATTCTCATAATATCAAATTCTATAATTCTATTTACAAAAATGCATTCGAAAGTTTCCGTGCATCTTTTTTTTTGATTCTAATTTTCGAAAATTTAATTTTAAATTTTTAATTATACAAAAAAATAATTAAAAAAACCTGAACCGAATTTTTTAATTTTTACTATTAAAGTAATGTTCAATAAAAAATTTAAAATGGAAATTGCGCCTAAAAGCCTAAATACATTATCGTACCTGCCAATTGTAAGTATTCCTTTTCTTTAAAAATGGTTTGTAAAACATCAAAAAAAAAAAAAAAAAAAAAAAAATTTTTAAAATAAAATTTTTTAAAAAAAAAATTATTTTTTTTTTTTTGAAAAAAAACTTTTTTTTTTAAAAAAGGTTTTTAAAAAAAAAAAAAAAAAAAAAAAAAAAAAACGCCATTCAAAATTTTTTGAATTTCATAAAATGAAACCTTTTTACGTTTTCTATAATATCCCGCATTTTTACTTAACTTAAAAAAGATTTTAGTATGCATGAATGATTTGATGATAAACGTTAAATTAGTACAACCCTAAAATGCATCATTCTCAGTAAATGCATCAAGTCGTTGTACTCCCATGTAATCATGTAATCATGTAGTTCTCGTCTTTAATTTAATGTAATTGTTTGTTTAATGTCCCGACCTCCTTTAATGTTTCAAAAAAAAAAAAAAAAATTTAAAACTTTAAAAAAATTATTATCTTTACAATTTTCACATCAAACAAAAATAGTTATCAGACTTTTATTGCGATTAACGCGATTAGAAACTTTTTTCATCTCTGGTTAAGGCTTTTCTCCGTGTCTGAAATTTGCTAATATTTATATTATGTAAGAATAATTCTTTTCAAAACTTCTAGAATCTAGACATTACAAAGAAAAAAAAACTGTGCATATCGTCAAATGTCGTTTACGTGCGACCGTACGGGGAAATTATTATCCGATGACCTTTCATGACGGCATTATATAATACCGACTACCATTATCAAACTAACCTTTTAATATATAGCTATTTAAACCAAATATAGGTCAAATCTGGTTTTTGTGTAATTTGTTCATAAATTAGAATTGACGATCATAGGTCTTTTTTTTTTTTTTACAAAGGACTTTTTTTCACAAAAACACCAAACTTTCTTATAATATCGTTCCATTCAATAAACAGTCTAATTTTGCATAACCTAATTTATACATAAAAAATGAACCGTTCGAAATATGTAAAGAAATTAACCGATATAGCTAAAGATTATTTTAAAGATGACAAGTATGTATCAATCATTTTAAGTTTAATTTTTAAATTTTTCATTAGTTCAAACACTTTAATAAATAATTATATTTACAATCTTATTCTAATATATAATATAATATTTCATCTTAGTTATTACATCTCATCCTTTTCATCTATTTACGTCATCAGTTCAAGTTAATTCTGGATATTCCTTACTCATTTCTTTTCTCCGCTTCCATCACCTAGGCCGCTGCGATATAGATATAGAAGCATCCCTTGTTATTGATATATGAAATATCTTTACCTTACTCCTTTTTCCACTTTCTCCTCCTCCTCTCCCATCATCTCTTTTATATCTCGCCATCACCTATTCCGCTGAGGTATAGATATAGAAGCATTCCTTGCTAGTAGTTTGCATGTGTCTGTCTTCTCTGCTCGTTTTGGTATAGATATAGAAGCATTCCTTGCTTGTAGTTTGCAAGTGTCTGTCTTTTCTGCTCGTTTTGGTATAGATATAGAAGCATTCCTTGCTAGTAGTTTGCAAGTGTCTGTCTTCTCTGCTCGTTTTGGTATAGATATAGAAGCATTCCTTGCTAGTAGTTTGCATGTGTCTGTCTTCTCTGCTCATATTATACCTCTTCGTTGAGGTATAGATATAGAAGCATTCCTTGCTAGTAGTTTGCAAGTGGATATTTCTGTCTTCTCTGCTCATATTATACCTCTTCGTTGAGGTATAGATATAGAAGCATTCCATGCTGCTAGTTTGATGGAAATAAGATTCAAAGTGAAATCATGATATCATTCCAAGATTATCCAACTGAAAATAAAAACCTCCTTCTCCAAGTCAATTCAATTTATTCTCATCAACAATTTAACATCCTCCTTCTCCAAGCCAATTCAATTTATTCTCATCAACAATTTAACATCCTCCTTCTCCAAGCTAATTCAATTTATTCTCATCGACAATTTAACATCCTCCTTCTCCAAGTCAATTCAATTTATTCTCATCGACAATTTAACATCCTCCTTCGCCAAGTCAATTTGACTTACCTCCTCCTCTCTCATCATCTCTTTTATCTCTCCTTTCTCCTGAAATGATATCAAGTCTAGATTTCACTTTCTAAATATTATAAACCTGAAATAATTTACTCCAACTCACTTTACCTTACTCCCTTCGCCACCTCCTTCGCCACCACCTCCCTCATCGCCTCTTCACCTCCCCCATCACCTCTTCTCTCTCCCTCCCCCACCACCTCCCTCATCACCTCCCTATCACCTCTTCTTCCTCATCACCTCCCCCATCACCTCTTCTTTCTCCCCCACCACCTCCCTCATCACCTCTTCTTTCTCCCTCCACCACCTCCTCCCTCATCACCTCTTCCCTCATTTCCTCTTCTTTCTCCTCTTATCCTTCCACCTATTTAACGTCTTGTTGTTTATCAGTTCAAGCTAATTCTGTAAATAAAACAATAAAATTATTTATTTATTTATTTATTTTGTAATAAATCACTCATTAATATTAAATTATGTTCCGTCAAGATTGATAAAATAATTGACATACATTTCTTTGCTCTTAAAAAGACTATTCATAATAAAAGGGTTTAAAGAGCTTGGAGTCAAATCCGTGATCAAAATGTTGAGGTTATTTATATAATACATTTAAAAAATATTAATTAATAATAGATTTTTATCGAGATCAAAGAGAGCTTTCACAGTTTCGCTCAAAACGCCAAAACAAAACTATCATGATTTATTAACAAATTTTTTTTTCATTAAATTAATAATTCCTTAAAGGGTCTATTTTCACGAAAATACAATAATTATTAATGTCTAAATTTAAAATATTTTAATTCTTTTTTAAAAAAAAATACAGATATATAAATATATTATTATTTAAATTGTTTTTTTTTTCTTTAAAAAAAAAAAAAGTTATTTTATATTAAAACTAAAATATTCGCTTTTTCTAGATAAATAAGTTTTTTTTTAAAAAAAAAGAAGCTAGAAATATTATCTATCATCACTGGACCTTAATCTCATTCTTTCTTCTTTATCATTATCTTCACTATCTTGATATCTACTTCCTTGATTTCGTTCTCTGATCTTATTTCTGCTATTACTTGTTGAACCATGGTTATCATCTTCTGGATCACTATCTCCAAAATGATCTACATCATCTGATTGGAATAATGGGGATTCTATCACCAATTCATCCCTATATATCAAAAATTAATTTTAGTTTAATAATTCAAAGTATTTTTCATGAATGCGTAAAAAGAGTAATCTACATACATTTCACCCATTTGACTTTCAACAGCAGCTTTCATAGCTTGACTTGCATTTCTATTACGTCTTCTTGATCTATTACGCCATATAATTGCTCCCAATCCAACTATTGCGAGTATAACGATTACAAGCGTAAACGTTCCACTATTAAAAAAAAAATATTTTTTTAAAATATGAAATATTAAAGATTAAAAAGTCTAAGATGATGCATCAAATAGTACTAACGCGTTATAGTATTTATCAATCTTTTCATTAAAGGATGTATCGGTACTTATATCATCTTCAGGATTCTATTTCAATAAAAGAAATTTAGTATAATTTCTTCATTACGCTCCTGCTTTCACTCTTACTGAAAAGCTTGCTTACCTCAAATCCAATACTAGAAGGCCATTTACTAACAAGATGATGATTTAATCCCATAAATCTATACATCATATCCATACTAACTACTGGTTTGTCATAAGGTACCATATGGCTCGAATTATAAACTACTACATATGTTAAATTTCTTTCTGATAATATGTATCCTGCTTCTGTGTGATTTACAAAATATGGTAGTGTTGTAAGATTCTAAAATTTTAGAAACTTTTGTTAGGATATATATTATTCTTAAATTAAATTATAAATTATTTAAACAAATTTACTTGGAATCCTTTATGTCCGTTCCATTCTAAATTCTCTAGCATATCATTTGTTCCGTTTGTGTTGCAAATTAAATCCTGATCTCCACTATCAAATAAAAAATTTATATAAATTAATTGAGCAAGTTATGAGTAATATGTAAATTCAACATACCTATATAACAATACATTGATTTGTTTTAACAAAGCGGGGAGTAGCTATAAAATAAATAAATAAATCAGCGGCCAAATATATTAAAAAAAAAATCCTTTTAATAATATTGCAGATACTTACGGTAACAGAAGGTGGACTTTTATCATTATCAAAACCTCTTCCGACTCCATGATTACATTCAACCCATCCAAGTTGCTGATTTTCTGCATGAATAGCTCCAATAACATCATCTCTCTACGAAAAAAAAAAAAATTTATTATTATTTTTTTTTTTCATTGCAATCAAAACTTAAACTTCTTATATTGTGTGAAAGAAAATTCAATTACTCTTAAATATTGCGTAATATCGGAAAGTTCATAAGGCCATTTAGACCCACAAGAAGGATAAAAATCTGAATGATCTCTAATATCATATTGATTTATACATGTCTCATTTTCTCCAACTCTAAAACATAAAAAAAAAAAAAATTTTTCAATAAATGTAATACGACACATCAACAGTATTTGACTTAATGATATTACTACCTTTGAATGGAATGTTTTAGAATAGTTTGAAGAATTTGTTCGCATATATCTAAATGTATAGTTGGTTTCTTTTTCTGTTCTTTCATACATTTTTTCAATTGTTTTTCAGCCGTATCCTGAAAAAAAAAATTAAAGAAAAAAATAAGAATAAATTTTTGAAAAAATTAGAATAAAATTTTTTTTAAAAAGAAGAAACTAGAATAAAATTTTTCTTTTAAAAAAAGAGAAAGTTAGAATAAAAAAAACAAATATTACCTTATCTTCTCCATCCAATAATCCTTTTTCAACTGAAAAAGTGTAATAAGCATTGTACTAAATATAATAATATTTTGTATATTTTGTATTAATATATGGTTATTAATTGCTTAGTAAAAATTCATCTTTTTGTTGTTGTTCCATACCTGCGAAACTGGATCGATCCATCCATTACCAATAGCGATACCTTTTAAATTATACTAAAAAAAACCAAGATAATTTATAAATATTTTACTTTAGAAAGAAACTTGATATTATTGAAGATCAAAATACCTTTCTATAATCAGGGGTTTTCCTTTCATGATTTCTCTTCAAAATAGAAGAAGCCATATATGGAATAAATGTACCAGCAAAGCTTTCCCCGCTTATATACAACTAATATTAAGTATAAAAAATTAACGAATGAACTTTAATAATATTAACAATCTCTTTATATAATATAACTTACATGATCCTTGGAAAATTCAGGAAAGGTGTCAAAAAAGTTATCAATAAACAATAGGAAATGTGATACTATCTAATATAAACAAATAAATTTTGATTAAAATTAATTCATAATAATCATTTCTTAAATTTCTTAATAAAATACCTCTGTCATATTTTTCGGATAACTATTACTATTAGCAAAACTAAATCCTGTTCCTACGGGGAAATCCACTATAAACCATTAAACACAACGATGTTAATATTAATAATTCAATTCTTTTTAATGAATTAATATTAAAGCACCCAATTATTTTTTTTACCATATAATACATTGGCATATTCATCCCATGATCCATCAATTAATCTTAAAGTTTGATCATGATTCATTCTCCAAGGTCCATTCTCAAGAAATAGTCCGTCCATACTAAATAAGTTAAAGATATTTAATATTTAAATAATTAAATTAATTAAATTAATTAATCATATACTTTGCTTCAAAAATATGTATAAACTTACCTTGAACTAAATTAATTAAGAGAAAAAAAAGATTGAAATCAATGAATTAAAAGTTATCAAAAATCTTTGCCCTCTTTACCCTCCTTATCATCCTTTCCCTCCCTAAACTTACCACCCGGGACCTATTCAAATCAATTTAAAACAATTTAATATAAAAACAGAATTGGGACTTGTAAATTAGATTAAAAAGACCAATATTTAAACTACATACCTCCATTAAGCCAAATGACCTAATTAGACAAGTAATTAAATAAAAACAAATTAGCATGAATATATAAATTAAAAAACAAATACAAAAAATTTTACATTAAATTTCAATTAATCTTACAAATTTAGGTATATTAGGAATATGTCGATTATGAATTAACCAAAAAAAAACATTTGAATTTGTTTTTCCATCAATTGTCATATGTCTAAATAAAATAAATTATAATAATTTAGTATTAATAAAATTAACGTTAATAAATAAAATCACATAAAATTTTACCCAGCATGAAGTTTCAAATTTGAATTATCTGGTAGACCAGGTAAAGATTTCACGAAATATTTTGAGGCTAAAAAAAAAATTAACGAAAGTTCATAAGAAACTAAGATCGAAACATTTAAACTACGATTAAAAACTTTATTGCGTTTTACCATCGGCAGCATCAGTAATTCTATAAAAAGCTGATAAAAGTAGCCCTATTCCTAGAGCCAAAACTTTTAAACTACACTTCATATCTAATGCTCAAAATTAAAGAGTTTAATAAATCTAAAAATAATATATTAATCTTTCTCAAACATTTCAAACATTCTAATTAATAATTAAATTAAAAAAGAAGAAACGGACTAGTAATGTAGTACAGAATTTTTGAATAGTATTAGTGCGTAGATCATTACGTAGATCTGATCGAGACTTCGTTAAAGTCCACGTAGTAAATAATATTGTAAAAATTTCGTGTTACTTCATTATCGAGTCTTTTTAATGAGCACTCTAATAATAAAACATAATCAGAGAAAATTTATAATTATATTATATTCAAAAACATTTTGATCTTTTTAAATCGATCACGACAAAAAGGCCATTTAAATAAGGATTAAATAAAGGGATAAAAAAAAATCAAAAAATCTATAAATAATTTTACAAATCATAATTTTCTAAATAAAAATCTTTTTTTTAAGATTTATGCGTGATTTGTTAATTTATATTTATTTAGAATTTACGATTAAAATTTAAGAAATAGTTTACGCTTATTTATATTAGCAGTTATCACTCGTCGTAGAAATCCGCAGTAAGTTAAGATTAAATGGATATATATTATGTTTACAGTATAGTTTTTGAAGTTTTGCACGACATTAACACATAATTTTCCAATGATTTATGTCTTGGCATTGAAAGATTTCAGCAAAAATTTCCAAAAAAATAGTCTTGGCAATACCCAAATTAGGAATCGTATAAATATGGACCATGTGTGCCAAGAATTTTGAACTACATTTTTCCTTTTTTCAGTTCAGATAATTATTATTCTTGACCGTCGTAATTTCGGGATTTTTTTTTTTAATAAATAAATACTTTAAGAAACTTAAAAAAAAAGGAAATTTTTCTTCTCTTTTTTTTTAAAAAAAAAAAATATTTCCCCTTTTTTAAAAAAAATTATTATTTTAAGGTTTTGTGTCAAGTATACTTAAAAAAACATATTAAGTATTTCTACATTCGGTTATATCTTCTATCAAGAATTTTCTTTACGTTAAAAAACAACAACAATAATAATAATAGTAAAATGTCGACTACAGCACAAGATTCTCTTATTCAAACACCGACATTAATACCGTCAATTTGTTTTTTCATAACGTTTACATTAATGACATTACTTCACTTTTTTAAATATATTAAATTTAAAAGAGCGATATATTTATATTCATTAGTATTCAGTTTATTAAGAACTATTCTTTTCGTTTTTCGTATTGCATGGTCACCAAATCCTGATTTAATACTTTTAGGAATTATTTCAAACGTTTTATTATTAGGAGGATTCTTTGTTATACTTGAAGCTTTATATATATTATTAACAGATTGGCTTCACTTATTAATTGGAGAAAGGACAATTTCTTCTTTACCAATATGTGAACAAAATTTAATAATATTTTTAAAATTAATTTCACCATTATTCTCAATAATAGGAGCAATAGGAGAAGCATCTGCAACACTAAATATTTCATTAACCTCAATACTTCGTCAAGCTTCTTCATTAGGATTTTTATGTTTAGTAGTTATTTATATATTATTAGTAGCTCATTTTGCTTTAAAATATGGTGAAATAGCAATTAGAAAACAGTTGAAAGCTTTGGTATTATTCATTTCAGCTGCTTTATTATTAATTGAATTAGTTTATAGAACATTTGTTTCCTTCTCACAAGATTCCACTCCTATATATTATGAGTGGGTATTTTATGTATTTGAATGTGTACCTGAGGCTGCTTTACTTCTTATTTTAGGTGAAGTTATCTTGGGTGAATGGTTTTATAATGTGGATGATGATAATAAGTTAAAAATGGCTCAACAATTAGCCAAATTACGTTCAAAGGGGAAATTTGGTGCGAACATGATTAATAAAATTCATCAAAAAGAAGAAAAAAAAGGAGAATCGAATTCTCAAAAAGATTCATCAAATATTATTGTTATAAGGATGGATGATGATGGCAAATTATCACCAATAAATTCAACAGATAATGCAAATAATACAGCAACAGATATAACAACAGCAACAACAACAAAAAATACAAATGCAAATACAAATGTCAGTTCAACGGATTCACCTGTATAACGGCATTTAACATGTATAATAATAAAATATCTCCTTAAAAAAACCAGTAATAATTGTAATAACAATAATGATATAGCTTTTTTTACTTCATTTTACTTGTATGATATTTTTTATTTATATATATATATATATATATATAATATATATAACTTTGTAAAAAAAACACTTTATTCATGATAGAGGTTTCATTTTTTTTATGAAATTAAAATTTTATTTAATAATTACTTATGCTGTATAACATTATAAACCTTATGTGGCAAAAATATTGCTTATGTAAAAATTTGGTTCAACTATACGGGCAGGTTATGTGTGTGAAATCAAAATAATCACATGATTCATTGTTTTAATATTTTTTTTTTTCCAGTTTAGATCCCTTTAAGAATCTATGATAACAGATATCTAATCGACAAAAAAATTTTTTTTTTTTTTTTTTCAATTCAAAATTTAAATATTATCTTACTGTTTTTTAAAAGAAAAAGAAAATTAATAAACAATAAAATTTTCATACGTTTTTAAATTAAATTTATAATTAATTATTAATTGTTAAAAAATTTCTTCCCGAAAATTAAAAATAAAATTCCAAAATAATTCCGTCAATTGAGCCTTGAAAATTCTTTATAAATTCATATTCATTCCCAAAAAAATCATTCTTGAAATCCGCGATTTTCAATCTTATAATCTTTTCAAGGTAACGGATCATATTATTACTTTTTATTACTTTCTTTCGATAAGTCATTAAATGTTCGATCTTTATTAATTCTCAATAAAAGTAGGGATCTTTATAATGATGTCTAACTTTGTAAGAAAAAGTTCTAGTGTGGCAGGTCAAATAGCCGGTCAAGTTAAAATGTAACTATGATTTATTATAAAAAAAAATAATGTTAAATATTTTATCTTAATTAATTAAATTTTTTTTTTAAAAAAAAATCATTTATAGTCATAAAATAAGAAGGTATAGCGGTAGTAGCACTACAGAAATAAATAAATATAGTAAAAATATTACTCAATCAAAATCACAAGGAGCTTCTCAAGCAATGTGTAAGAAATAAAAAATTATTCCATTTCGTGTGTTTGACGCACTTTAATTAATGTATTAAAACTTTCTTTTTCTTGTAGTGTATGGAACAGGTTTAAAACCTGAGGATATGGATAAAGCACAAGTTGGAATCAGTAGTGTGTAGGTTTTATTAATATCATTATAATGTAGTATCCCATTTATCAAGTTTTTTTTTTAAAAAAAAAAATGATTTTTATTATAGATGGTATGAAGGTAACCCATGTAATATGCATTTATTGGATTTAGCAAATAAAGTAAAAGAGGGTGTAGCAAAGGCTGAGATGGTTGGGTATAGATTTAATACAGTTGGCGTTAGCGATGCTATTAGTATGGGTACAAGAGCTATGTGTTATTCATTACAAAGCAGAGACTTGATCGCTGATTCAATAGAAACGGTAAGATCATAATTAACGTTATTTGTTTTATATAATTTATTATTAAATATATATACTTTTTAAAAGGTTATGGGGGGACAATGGTATGATGCAAATATAGCAATACCTGGATGTGATAAAAATATGCCAGGTTGTTTAATTGCAATGGGACGTCATAATCGTCCATCATTGATGATTTATGGTGGTACTATACGTCCAGGAATTTGTGGAAATGGGAATATAGATGTCGTCTCAGCATTTCAATCATATGGATCTTATGTTGCTGGAAAAATTACTGAAGAAGAAAGATATGATATTGTAAGAAACGCATGTCCTGGACCTGGCGCTTGTGGTGGAATGTACACTGCTAATACAAGTAATATTAAAATTTTTTTTTTTTAAGAAAAAAAGATTCTTTGGCTAAGAAATTATATTTAAATGTAAATTTTAATTTATTTTAATAGTGGCATCGGCTACTGAAGCAATGGGAATGACACTTCCATATAGTAGTTCAATACCAGCAGAATATCCAGAAAAACTTGAAGAATGTTTAGAAGCTGGTTGGGCTATTAGAAATTTGTTAGAAAAGGATATTAAACCAAGAGATATCATGACACGTAAAGCATTTGAAAATGCAATTGTTCTTACAATGATATTAGGTGGTTCTACTAATGCTGTATTACATTTAATTGCCATTGCTAAATCTGTTGATGTACCGTTGAATTTGGATGATTTTCAGAAAATTAGTGATAAAATTCCATTTTTGGCTGATTTGAAACCAAGGTAAATTATTTAAGAAATGGGGAGAAAAAAGGATTTCAAATTTACTTTGTTTTTTTTTTCTTTTTAAAAAATAATTTTAGTGGGAAATATGTTATGGAAGACTTACATAAAATTGGTGGAATACCAGGTAAAAATAATAAATTATATAAATTATAGTAATTTATTATTATTTTCATATCTCACATATCTAACTCTCCTTATTTAACTGATTATATATAGCGGTATTAAAATATTTGTTGGAAAATGATTTAATTCATGGAGATATATTAACAGTAACAGGACAAACTTTAGCGGAAAATTTATCAGATATTCCAAAACTTTCATTTGAAGATCAAGATATAATTCATCCGTTATCAGATCCAATAAAACCAACAGGACACATACAAATTTTATATGGTAATTTAGCTCCTGATGGATCTGTAGCAAAAATTACTGGTAAAGAAGGTTTGAAATTTGAAGGTGTCGCAAAAGTTTTTGAAGGCGAAGTAGAAATGTTGAAAGCTTTTGAAAATGGTGAAATTAAGAAAGGACAAGTTATCGTTATTAGATATGAAGGTCCTCAAGGTGGTCCTGGAATGCCCGAAATGTGTAAGTATTACTATGAGTTATAATTCGTTTAAAGAAATATATATTCATGTAAAAATTTTTGAATATATTACAGTGACACCTACAAGTGCAATTATGGGAGCGGGACTTGGAAAAGATGTTGCCTTATTAACTGATGGTAGATTTTCTGGTGGCAGTCACGTAAGTTGTGAAATAAATAAATAAATAATTTATTCCAAACTTAAATAATAATTTAACTTTAATAGGGTTTTATTATTGGACATATAACACCTGAAGCACAATTGGGAGGTCCAATTGCTTTGTTAAAAGATGGTGATCGCATTACAATTGATACTGTTAAGAAATTTATAAATGTTGATATAAGTGAAGAAGAATTTTCAAAGAGACGTTCTACTTGGAAAGCACCACCTTATAAAGCTACCAGAGGTACTTTATACAAATACATTAAGAGTGTGAAAACTGCTACTGAAGGCTGTGTGACTGATGAGTAGAAAATGAGGGTTACAAAATTATTTTTTATTGAAAAATGTAAAAAAACTTCTAATGAAGGATTTTTAGCTCTAAATTATCTGTTAAAATTGTTAAAATTCTTTTGTTTTCTTTTCTTTATAAAAAAAAAAAAAAAAAAATTCTATTTATTTGATTCTTATTTTTAAAAAATAATAAAATGAACGCGTTAAAATTTAAAAAACTGACAAAGAATGATCGTATTAAAACTGCTCACGCGAAATGAATACCGTACATTGAATACCGTCATCTTTGCGAAGACAAACAGAGCACCCTTCGATCTGTCCGAGACAGAACAAAAGCTCGTACTTTTTTAAAATTTATTGAGAATTCGAATCTAGTCAGTTGAAAGATATTTTATGTCGTAGAGTAAGTTATATGGTTGAAAAATCCAAATAAAAGAAAAAAAAAATCAGGGACGAAAAAATAAATTTACTAATTATAAATTTAAATATCTAAGTTATCAAATCACACAAAAAAAAAAAAAATAATAATAATAAAAAGCGGTGATATTATGTTATATCTTTTTGGCGCATGTATTTACCCCTAACATTGACAATAAAATATTTTCCCATCCTTCGCTATGATTTCGTTATGATTTTTCTTTTTTTAAAAAAATGTGTAGTGAAACAAGTTTGGAATTTAGTGTTTTAGACTTTTAGTTTCAGCTGATTGTTGCAATTGTAAATGAAACACTTTAATGAATTGTTAATGAAAACTCACCTTAATAAAGATTATATAATTAAAGGCTAAAAAAACATTATTTTAAGATAAATCATATCACTAAATCACGAGTTTAAATGGGAGTTTAAATGGCAATATACAATGGACCAGTGAATTATTATTAGTAAAAAAAAAAGTGTGACTAATTCACAAAATGATTATAAATCCCTTTTTATGAAAAACTACTTGATTCCAAAAATGATTCGATCAACATGGTTCCGAAATCCTTTTTTTAGGACAAAAGGTACTAATAAGCCAACAGTAATCATTTTACGTAATCACATGCCAAGTTTTTTTAATTCTTTATAAAAGATATGTTCCCAATTTTTCATTATAATGGGAATAATCGGCTACATACCATTATTACAATTAAAAAATGGGAATCTTTTTTGAAAGGTTTCTATAAATAAATTAATGCGCATCAGGTATATTAATAATAAAAATAACCTTAACAGGTTAAATTATTTTCATTAATTAGGTTAAACTTGCCGAATAAACTAAGTTAAATCTTTAATTCAGGCTAGAGTTAAAATTAATTTAACTATCTTTAACAAATAAAGTAAATTTAAGAAAGTAACGGATTTTACATTGTAAAAATTTCTTCAAACTTCCGATATTGCCGAGCTTTTTTAAAATTATCCGTTTAGCCGAAAGATAACCATAAAAGTAAATCTTCATATGATACAATTGATGGCTTTTTAGCAGTTTTTGGATCGACTATAACAAGAATGAGAATCATTAAATCGTAACATTCTCCGGATATCGGAATCCAAAAATTTACCTTTATGACATATAAATACAGAAAAATCAATAATGATGATCAAAGAAATTAAGCTTATTTTATTTCAATAGTAAATTATTTGAATGACCAATAACAATGAAGTAAAAAAACAGTATAAATAAAGCTTCATTCATCCTGGATTTTTTTTTTTTTTTAAAAAAAATAAAAAAAAAAAAATATTAATAATTAAAAATATTATTTAAGAAATTTTATACATTGTTTATAAACCGAAAATGGATCGCTACAATCAAAGACGTCAAAGAATTCAAAGACAACGAAATCGAAGACGTGCAAGGATTAATAACAACGCAACGTTAAGAAGGATTTCAAATCTTCCTCGACAGAATCTTCCTCAGCAAAATATAAATGATTCATTCGATCTCCAATTTTTCTTCAATGGATCTACTTTTTATTAGATGAAATAAGAATTTTTAAAAAATTTTTAAAAGTACGTAAATTTATTTACCAGTTACCCTATTTTGGAATTCATTGATCTTCATTTTGCATAAATAGTACGTCATGTGAAATGGTCATGTCATTAACAACACTATCATATTTCTTTATCATTGAAGTTCGAAATATTTTTATATAGAATTACTTTTATTTCATTTTGTGATTAGTACTTGGTAGTTATCTTTATAGCATTCAATACTTAGAAATACATCAATGTAAATATAACCAAGTTCCCTACATAGTTAATTAGTTATACCTTTCTACATATAATCACATCATCAACAAATGTAAAAAAAAACCACTTATATGATATTATTATTTTAAGCCTTTTAAAAAAGGAAAGAATTATATTAATGTATGTAATTTAATAATAAAATAAGATTTTATTTAAGCATTTTTATCAATCTTTCTTGATTGGTAAAAGAAATATTAAAAAAAAAAAAAATAAAAAAAGATATAGTAATGAAAAATTGAATTCCGTTTACTTAAAATGCAATATTATCGGAATTATTTGAATTTGTCGCTAGTTGAATTGAGACGCAGTGTTCGATTAAAAAATTGGGTGATTAAATACTACATGCTGCATAATTTAGATAAAAATAGTCTACATGCTTTGCATGTACTTACTAATTTTGGTTTATTGTGTATAAATAGAATAATGACGCTTAAATTGAACATAGATTCTTATTACGATGCGTTATTGTATACTTTCATGTTAGTGGTTAGTTAAGTATAATTAATGACTTCGCGTTAATTAATAAATTAAAAGAGTTGAAAAAAAAGAACTATAAATTGACATATTACGTGAAAGTCAGGGTTTAAATCACAGCATTCAATTTCTGCAATACGATAGTCATTTTTATACAGTATCTGAATAATAAACGAAATGTTAATTGAAGTATCTAGGTAAGATCATATACATTTGATTCAATATAAAAAAGGTTAAAACTCGGTTTAATAATCTTCGGGCTTTTGAGAATGTACAACCATTTCTAAAAGAAAACTTTTTTTCGGTTACAAAACTGCAGGTTCATGTTTAATTATATTTTTTAAGAAAAATAAATGAAAAACTGCGGAAATATACTTCAATAGTTCCCAAAAGAGGTTATACATATGGTTACACCTGCTGATATTTTTTCTTAAATTTATGAAACTTTAAACACATACCTTTTTGGCTTTTTCTTAAATCATTGTATTCTTGATTTATGTATGGCGTTAAATTCGTGAAATTATTAAAGAGCATATGGCCTTCAGAATTCAAAAATAACATCATTAGATTCTTACGTATTTTAAATTACGTATGATATTGTGAAATTTGTACTTAATTTTAATTATGTACGTTGCTAATCATTTATTATTATAATATTAATCATATATATACAGTAGGATGACTACATTGAACATAATATTCTCTATTCACTCGCTGCAAAGTAATTAATTGGCCGGTTGAATTTCAAATTTTGTTGATCTTAAGTAGGTTTTTAAGCATAATTAAATTAATGGGAAGATCAATGCTAAAGATGGTTTAAAAAAATGAATGAATTAAAATTAATTAAACAGTGCAAAGAAATATTTTTATTGTCGATATTCCTTTTTAGTAAATTCCGGTGATGTAAGAAGAGTTGCAATGCAAGTAAATGCAAATTTTTTCTTTACCTTCATTCCTTCAATTTAATTTATGATAATTTCATAAAAATAAGTCATCAAACGTTAAACAAGATGAAAAAAAATGTATAAAAAGTCCCCCCAAAAATCGTCTTTATTTTTTTTTTTCATCGTTAAATCAAAATTTACATTTGTAAAGAATGGTTCGATCAAATCAATCCCAAAGTCAAAAAGGGCGTAAACTAAGAAGGAAAAAGATTATAAATTATTATCGTAGACGCGCATCAAATGATGACACGCTCAGAAGGATTTCAAGACTTACCCCAATAAATTCAATTAATCCGTTCGTGAATCAACTATTCAACGGATCTCCTTTCTAAAATCCTTCAAATTCTCTTTTTTACATTATATATGTAATTTGATTTAAAAACTTTATTTTTTTTTTCACCGCGTTTACTACGGACTTTATTTTATTTTTTCTTTTTTTGACGCGTTTTTAAGCTTTTTTATAAATTATATGAAAAGATATCTTTTCGATACGTTATTATATATAGATAGTTTTTTTTCATTATTCGTAATTACGTTTTATACGAAAATGATATATCATTTGACGTCAAATCCGAAATGTTTCAATTAAGTTTGTCGCCTGGGCGAAATTTTATTTTTTTTATTTTCGATATAAATAATATAGCTATATTTTTTTTTTTTCGTTCTAAAAAACGCGATTTTAGTTAATTCAAAAGGCGAATGTCGTTTTTTTCGTTTTTTTAAATGTACAATAATGCAAACCCGTTATTACGATAAAAATTATAATGTAAATTAATGTCATTCGGAATATTATTCGGTGTAAATCTTTTTTTTTTTTTTACGGTTGTTTATTTGTTTTGATATTTTGTAATTAAATAAATAAATTAGGTTGATATTTTGAATAAACATTTTTATTGAAGTGGCTTAGTTACTCTTCATGCAATACACGGTAAACAATATAAATTGTAATACATCTCTTTATGAAATATTACTTATATAGTAGATATTAGATAATACATATTCAGGTATAAATAATATTAAGATAACCTATTGGAATGTATTTCCAATACTTCATTATTATAAATTAAATAAATATAAATTTCTTTCAATAAATTATTTCGAAATAAAATTTTGGTTTCAAAAATGATCAACGACTGTGGTATCATAGATTGGTTACAAATGTATGCACTATTTTTCCAGATAAATGTTATTAGTAACACATGTTTGATAAGAACCTTGTTCTCGATCATCATGTATGCTCTCCTGGTTACAGAACACGGTTTGAACTTTGAACACTGTTAACCAGCAGACGGTTAGAAATAAGATTGCATTAAAATTGACAATTGGTTTAATTCCTCAAAAAATAATTTTTTAAGGAAAAATTTCTTCTAATTAGAAAACTATTTATAGATAATATTATTATTATATCAGCTAAGTTCCAAATACCCTGAGCCGAAGTTACATGAAGCGGATACGCAGATTTCAGTACTACGAAGAAATTATTTAATTTACAGTACCATGAAGAAGAATATCATTATTATGGAGAATTCACAATGAAATACTATGTGAAAATATTTATTTAAATATATCATTTTATTAATAATACATCATTTTGACATATGAATATAAATTTAATAAAACTAAAATTCACTAAATAATTTTAATTGTACATCAACTTCACAATAAAAATTTTTTAATAAATTACAAATATTTCAATAAAGTAATAGTGTTTAAGTTTTTTTTACCTTCATATTTTTCATCAAGGAAATCCATTCGTTCAGGATCCAAAGATACACCAATAATAATTGAAAAGAGCTGTTGCTGATCGAAATGATGATGTACAGTAAGTAATACTTGCAGCAGACATTCTAGAATTCAGATGACGCAAATACCACTTTGCATTATCTGATTTCTCACAATACTAGGATCAGTCTTTGAGTTAAAGTTTAGGAATTTTATTCAATTAAGGTGGTTTTAATGTTCTTAACTTGATCACTATGATATTTGGACATTTTTCTTTAAGCTAAATATTAAAATAAGTTTTTGTTTAACCATTAAGTAATTAATTAGGGTGATATTTGTAACGCAGTACAGAAAAAAAAAAATATACATACCGTTGAACTAAAAAAAAAAGCACACATTGGCCAGATTGTATCATTAGTCGCATACGCTCTTCTTCAGACGGATTTCATTTTCAGGAAATAAAATCGGCAATCATATATTTCCAGTATGGCTATATAAATAAATATGTTTATTAATACAATTTAACGATCAATATTATTTTTGTGATTTCTAGAACCTTTAAATGAATTTCCAGCATCAATTTCTCAGTTGCTTTAAACCTTTTACATCAATTTGTGTTTCTCAACATATTTCCAGTAACTTTATAATAAGAATCGGAATTGATTCATGAAGAAGCATCTTAGCAAATTAAGAATGGGCAAAGGGCAATCATAAAAATATTCTTCATTGAATAATATTTTTTAAAAAAAAAATTTTTATTCTTCCATTATCAATTAAATTAACGATTTATATTATCTATTAGTGGTTTCTAATTACCTCAGGAAATTTTTCACTTAAAATTGGAAATCCACATCGATATTGTGGAAATCCGGATAGTTCTGTGCAAAACACGTGGTATTTTTCGGCATAGATCACAAGCGTAGGATAATACATGGGAATGGAATTTCTAATCCATGTGGAATTATTACATGGACCGATCTACCTAAAATTTCATGATGTAGAAATATTTTTTGAAAAATCGTAATAAAGAATCTCTGGAAATGTAACCATGGGGTTCAAACTATATATCAAACATGTGTTACTAAGAACAACAGGAAAAAATAGGTGCATACATTTGTAACCTATCTATTAATTCCGCTGATCCTTTTTATAATTTTACTTACAACAGACCCGAGCTATACATAAAAAGGTGGTTGCGTATAATTGACCAAAATAATCATGTAGTTCTTTCCTTTTATAGATAATGCCGGCCAGAATTTATTTCCTTTTTTAGACGCTGACTGGCATTATCATAATTCCGGCCCTGAAAAAATGCGTACAGCTAATAGTAATTTTTTTTGGGCTGCCACCTTACTTCTATGGAAATCATTATATAGTAAATTTGCCGATCATTTATGATCACGTAATATTGAGTGTACCATCACTACTCTTTCAACTAATTGAATCAAAACTTATTAAATTTATGGCGGTTATGAATTGAATACCGGATATTTTAGATTCATTCTGATTTTTTAACTTTAATTTTCTGATATTAATCAATTACATTTCGGAAAGTAATTTATCTGCGCACACTTTGAAATAGAAGCCATAAAAATTTTCGAAATTTTAAAAATTAGATAAACCATGCATTATTAGTCTTTGTGCAATAATGAAAGATTAGACAAATACATGAAACTCCAAAGAACAACGTATTTTCTTATTTAGAAGTATCTAAACTAGGAAAACGGAAACCGTTAAAATCCGTTGCGCTTATTTACTCGGTATCTTTTTTTATAATTGTTTACGAAAAATAGCATAATATAACATAAGCAGTGTTACAAAATCATCAGTGAAACAAGTAAGAAGTGATACATAATCAAGAAAGAAAAAAGTGGGGTAATTCGTCAGCGGATGTACGGACGGAAAATTTCATGGTTAACACAAAATCGTTAAGTTCGTTATAAGTGTTTTACAATAGAAAGTCCTTCGCTACGCTCCGGACTAAAAGCTAAAAAAGCTTGAATTATTTATTTTCTTTTTGAAAGGGAGGTATCATGTGAAAAAACAACTATTTGGAACGTTCTCACAGAATTTGGAATGAAAACAATAAGAAGAATCTAGAGTTATGGACGTGTGAATTTTAACAGGGATTACTACAGTATATTAAAATTATAATGATCAAAATAATATAAACTTTTATATCATAAATTTATTGGTGGTACACCATCATAAATTTCTTTTTTTTTTTTTTAAAATAAACGCGGCAAACCTTTATATACTTATTATAGAACCTTTAAAGTACACGTTCTAATCGTTCTATGCGTATTTTTGCCTGCTCTACAACTTTACTTAAAGACTAAAGGGTTTAGAATACTAATTTTGAAATTAACATATAACATAATATGGGGGTGCGTTGTTTCGCACCTGCGTATAAATTTTACATTTATAATTATTTAATTTAGAATAGAAAATACGTTGATAACACTAATAGGTTATCGCACGGCTCTATAGAATCATGCTGATTTTATTTGACCGATATTATCATTATTAAATTAATACTGAGTTTATTTATAATTTATTTGGTATTTATATCTTTATATTTCATTTCATAAAGTGATGTATTACAATTTATATTGTATACTGTATATTGCATAAAAAGTAACTAAGCTAACCAATTTATTTATTTGTTGCAAAATATTAAAACAAATAAACAACATAAAAAAAAAAAAAAAGATTTACAGAAATGACACGAAGATATGTTTGTAGCTTATTATTCCTTATTTAATTATATATTCTTAATGAATAAAACGAAAAAAAAACGACACTCCTTTTAAATATATTAAAATTTCGTTTTTTAGAATGAAAA
The DNA here is from genome assembly GCA_003833135.1 of Oehlia diaphana. NCBI lineage: Eukaryota > Fungi > Glomeromycota > Glomeromycetes > Glomerales > Glomeraceae > Oehlia > Oehlia diaphana. Next base: position 117,899 of record QZLH01000139.1, on the reverse strand, counting down.
AAATATATAGATATATTATATTATCGAAAATAAAAAAGTAAATTTTCGCCCAGGATCGACTAACCGCGGATATGCGATAACCATAATTGAAAAATTTCGGATTTGACGTCAAATGATATACAGTATCATTTTCGTATAAAACGTAGGTACGAATAGTTATGAAGAAAATCTATCGATATATAACTATCGATATATAATAAATGGCATTGCCGAAAAGATATCTTTTCATATAATTTAAAAAGTTTAAAAACGCGTCATAAAAAAAAAAATAGCGAATTTTTAAATCGAATTATATAAACGCGTTTAAAAAAAAAATAAGATTTTTTAAATCAAATTATATATAATGTAAACCAAATATTTGCGAAGATTTTTAGAAAGGAGCTCCGTTAAATAGTTGATTTACGAACGGATTAATCGAATTTATTTGAGGAAGATTTGAAATCCTTCTGAGCGTGTCATCATTTGATGCGCGTCTATAATAATTTTTAATTTTCCTTCTTAATCTCCGTCCCTTTTGACTTTGGGATTGATTTGATCGAACCATTATTTTACAAATGATGTAAAATATTGAAAAAATAAAGGAGATTTTTGGAGACCTTTTATACATTTTTTTTTAATCTTGTTTAACGTTTGATGGCTCATTTTTATGAAAAGTGCCATCCCTTATTACTAAATTAAATAATTGGAGGAATGACATTTACTTGCATTACAACTCTTCTTACACCACGCATCAGGGAATGTTTACTAAAAAGGAAGTTCGACAAATTCTTTCCACTGTTTAATTAATTTTTTAACTATCTTTAGCATTGATCTCCTACAATTTAATTATGTTTAAAAACCTATTTGTAAGATCAACAGATTTGCCGAGAATTACTTTAGAAAAATTTTGCATTCAATGTTGTCATAAAAAATGATTAACAACATACAGTAACTAAACTAGGTACAATTTCACAATCTCATGTATAATTTAAATACATAAGATCTTATTTTTGAATGCTGAGGTGGCCATATGCTCTTAAAACATACCTTTTCTATAAATCATATATTCTTGATTTATGTATAGCTTTAAATTCGTGAAGTTTCATAAATGTTAGAAAGATGACAGGTCGTGTTACCCATACGTACAGTATGTATTTCCTATTTTGGTGCTATTGACCTAGCAAATTCCCGCAGTTTATTTATTTAGAACTAAAACCTTAAACCCTTGCAGTTTATTTGGCCGAAATAAGGTTTTTATTCTCCTATTTTGGAAATTATGGTTGTACATTGACAACCCCGAGTTTTAGAATCAAATGTATATGATCTTAGCTTGATACTTCATAATATTGCACTTAAGTAAATGGAATTTAATTTTTTATTACTACACTCTTCATTTTTTTAATATTTTTGCATCAATCAAGAAGGATTGATATAAAAGCTTGAATAAATCTTATTCTATTATTAAATTACATACATCAATAATTCCTTTTTTAAAAAAGCTTATAATAGCAATCTTATATTTTTTTTTACATTTGTTGATGATGTGATTATATATAGAAAAGTATAACTATCTGCTATGTAGGAATCTGGTTGTATTTTACATTGCTGTATTTCTAAGTGTTGAATGCCATAAAAAAAAAAATTACTAAGCAATAATCATAAAATGAAACAAAAATGATTCTATATAGAAACATATTATAGATAAAAGAAACATGTGGGTGCACGACTATTCTGCATCGAATTCTTTATTAACTTGGATTATTCATTTTGTGCATGACCACTTCATCATGACCATGTCATTATGTAAAATGGAGATCAACGAATGGGTAACTGTTAAATAAATTGCTATTTTGATATTAGTGCAAAGATGAATAAGAATTTTAAATTTGATTTAATGGAAAGTCGATCCATTGAAAAAAAGTTGGAGAATGAATGAATCATTTATATTTTGTTGAGAAAGATTCGGCTGAGGAAGGTTTGTAACGTGGCGTTACTATTAAATATTAATTCACGCCTTCGATTTCGTTGTTTTGAATTCTTTGACGTCTTCGATTGTAGCGATTCATTTTCGTTTTACAAACAATAAATATTTATTTATTTTTACAAAAATAAAAATCCAGGATGAATGAAGCTTATTTATATTTTTTTTTTTATTGGTCATTCAGATAATTTACTTTCTGTAATGAATGATTTTTAGAAAAAAAAGAAATTATGTAGAAAATACATTTTGAACAATTATCAGTGATCTGCATTTATAGCAATAAACAGTTAGTGCTTCGATCCGGATTTAACTTAGTTTCTTGATGATTAAAGTAGATTATATATTTAACTAGGAACGGGAAGTCGGGAACCGTTGTAAGTCCGGAGTGAGGTATCATAATAAATAAAGATGTTAACATATATATCAAGAATGGTAGCGATTTTCTACTAATTAGCAGCATAATGCCTTAGAATTCCGGGACACGTGATCGATCATTTTTCATAGTGCGTTGACATATATAGTCCTTCGCATTCGCTCCGGACAATTACTACAACTACAATGCAGGTGTGACTACGAGTACATGATATCATGTACTTTCACGTAGTCATAGATATCTCGTAGTCATATATTTTTGTAATCACAATGCTGCAAAGTTACTACGACACTACGTAGTAGTAAATCTTAATAAATGTAGATCCTTAGATTTTTTACTTATTGACGAACTTACTATTTGAGTTTCTAATTTTTATTAAACTGCTATATCTTCTTATTTTTTTCAAAAATCACCTCTGAATCAGAATTAATATTAATAGTTTCAGTCAAATTAAACAAATATATTTTAAACTTTGTATTGGAAATAGAGTTAATTTTCAAATTTGTGTAAAAAACACAATTGGAAAAATATTTTAATTAGAAAATTGATACAAAATAATTTAAATAACTGAAAATCTATACCAAATTAAATTTTATAATTTACATAAATTATTATCACTATATTACATGAGTACTTGAGCACAAAACGTAAACATGTAATCATGAAAAAAAATATGATTAGTAGTTAGGTAGTACATAATGGTAAAGTAGTTACATGTACTCGTAATCAGAAGCACGTTGTAGTTGTAGTAAAAAGCTAATAAAAACCGATTAAAGTATTATCACAAATTTATTAATTATTGTATCCGTAAATTGTTCAAGTAATAACAAAGTACAATTCTCTTCATATGAATAATTGTAGAAAAAGAAATTCCCTTTCACAACCTAAATTACCTAAAGTGCTCTCAGCCAGCCAATGCAATCCTATGCGCCATGTTCTAAACCAAGCTAGGTTAGGAACATTAATCTATTTATGGACAGTTAGTGCTATAACGGAAGATTAGTACAACATTACGCAAGATTAATTATAATTAGTTCGTGTTACTTTAACTTTAAATAAAATAGCAATGGATTTTTTTTTTGAAAAAAAAAAAAAAAAAAATATTTATATATAATTATATACAGTATATACAGTATATACATACATATACACATATACACATATATTACTATTATCAAATCAGTCAAATGAGTGAAATTTTCGTAAAAATCGATGGTAAGATTGGTAAACCACATAACGGTAAACTTATAACAAAGATAGAGGTATCGCCAAATGAAAAATACTTTGTGACTTATAGTGAAGAAGATCACTCAATTATCGGCTGGAATATCGATGATATAGACGAGGGACAACTTAAATCAGATTGTCATATCAGAATTCCTAATGAAAATATACGACAAATAAACATTTCTGATGATAAGAAACTTGCTTATATTGAATTTGGACATTTAGGTAATTAATAATTTATATTAGTAACTCTTATAAAATATTCGATTAATATTATTTAATTCAATTAGAAATATACGATATGTTGAATAACCATAAAATAAAAATAGATTGTGATATTGGTGAATATTATAGTTATTGTACATTCAATTTGAAAGCTGAACTTATTTTATATAGTGGAAACGATGATTATAATTTGGTTTTTGTTTATTCCACACAAACTAAAAATAATGAATGGAAATGTAAAAGAATTCACAAAATACCTAAGGATTTTGATTTGATTAGCATATCAAAATACGATAAAATTTATTTGTTTTCAAATAATTCTATTTTTGAATGGAATCTTATTAATGAAAAAGGTACAAAAATATTTGGTACTGATGAGGAAATGAAATATTATACGGTAAAAAAAATATATTAATTTATTCGTTCAAACTCATTTAAAAATATTATATTGAATTACTAATCATTATTCTTCTATTTTATAATTTAAGCCTGACCTTAAAATTTCCTGTAATGAGAAGTTTATTTGTACAAGAATCAAGGATAAAGTTATTATTTATTCTATTGAATTAGAAATACCTATTGTTTCTTTAAATATAAATCATGGTAATTAATTAATTTAATAATTTTATAAATTTATTAAGTCTTTTATTTTTTATTATTATTATTTTATATTAATCTTTTATTTCTTTTTTTACGTTAGATATACAATTATATGACATTATATATCGTACTGGTTTAATTCATTTATTACTTCCTTTATTGCTTCCTCTATTAATTAATAGTAAAATTCAGAATTCCATTATGGAACATTGTTGGAAAGAATGTTTAGACCGTTTAGATAAGAGTGACCAAGAATTTCAAATTGAAAATTTACTAAAAAACATTCAATTCACAACCAAATATGCACTTATAAAATTAGATGGGTATATTTGGAAGATTAAACTCGAAGAAAATGCTTCTAATATGAATTTTATATTCGAAAATTCTAAAGAAGATGATTCTAATGAATATTGGTATTTTGATAATGAAACATATGAAACATATGAAAACTTAAATATTCATTTATTTAATCCCTATATGAATAATATACATGAATTATTTCAAAAAGTTATATCAAATTTTAATTTGAAACGAGAACTGACTTTAATTCAAGGTTTAATTAAATGGGAAATTAATAATATTAATGATAGTGGAATTGAATTGCAAATTTTTAGTTATGTTGATGTTAATAAATGGGATTTAATTTGCAAACGTGTTGAAAATTTTAGTATTTTTGTAAATATTTTTTTACTTGGAATTGAATTATTTGATAATGATGACATCGTTCTAATAACAACAATTGGTCTTTTTATTTATCATCTTAACAAAAATAACAAATCCATTACTTTAAGATATTTTTATTATATGAAATCATATTATATGAGAGATTTATTACATTATTATAGAAAAATATTTTCAAAATCTATTTTACCTTTATCAAATTGTAGTAGTTTTGAAATAAGTGATGGTTGGGTTTTGGATGTAAAAAGTAATAAGGAAAATCTTTTGAAATATGGTGTTGAGTTATTATCATTTGCAATTAAAGATCAAAAATTGAAATTAATTGATGATATCTATAAAAAATGTATCAATTATTTTGAACAAGATTTAAGAAACAATAGAATGTTTTTAAGTATTATTACTTCTACGATGCCATTATTGAATGAATATTTTCCGGATTATGTTTCAAGATATTCATTAGAAATAATAATGATTACAGATTATCATTATTACGATATAAAATATCAACATAGCAAATTACATCTTGATTCTTTTCAATATCCTCAAATACTTAATTTAACTAATTCTATTTTATGGTTAAAATACAATATATGGATTGGTAAATTATCCGAAAATCATCCGATACTATTCGTTGTTATTCAACTTTTAAGTTTACTTATAATTTTCATCTTTTTACCAATTTATTTTGTTATATTTTATATATTATCAAAATACCTTTTTATTAATGATTTTTATACAAATGGTGCATTATCTCTTTATTTTGAAGTTATTAAAATATTTTCAAAACGTAAAACAACACCAGTAATTACTTTCATGATTCCTTATATTAATTTTGTGAATTATCCAAATGATTATAATTGGTTTTGGGAAATAATTTCACCTCAACCTAGTCCATTTGTTGAAACAATAAGTAATGATATCTATAAAACATTGGATGGTGAAGCATTAATTAATTTTAAATGGAACATGTATGGAAAATTTTATCACTCATTAATTTGGATCTTGTTTATGGCTTTACTTGGATGCTTCAATGCAGCTGCTAAAATTCCTAAACAATATATTGGTGATGATGTTTTAAATCATCTTTTATTTGCTTCAATTATACTTGGATCTATTCATTTAAGTTTTGAAGTTCGTCAATTGATTTATAAACCTGAAAGGTGGATGAAGGATATTGGGAACTGGTTTGGTATATAATTTTTTTTTTTAATCAATTTAGAATAATTATTTTTATTTTATTAAATAAAAAATACTAATATATTACTTATAATTAATAGATGCATGTGTATTTATATTTCCCATTTATACTTCAATAATGTGGCTTCAAACAAATGATAATGATCAGATAATCCCATTTATTACTTTTTCATGCCTGTTTTTAAATTTAAAATTAATCTCATTTTTTAGAATATTTGAAATTTATGATGAATATTATACAATTGTTATTAGAATTGCAAAAAGGGTCATGTTTTTCTTTTTATGTTTTATAATAGTTATTTTAACAAGTTTCGCATACGCATTTTATATTTTATTATCACCAAAAATGGATTATCCTTTAAATGAACGTATAGTTAATGATGATCCTAATAATCCTTGGAATTTGGCATCTACCTATCAAGTATTTGAAAATGTAACCAGCCTTTATTCCAATTTATTTATTTTACAAACTCCTGATGAGAACACAAACATGTTTACGACCTTTTTGACTTCATTATTCGCAACATGTTTATTACTTACAGGTATAATTACTAATTATTTTTGAAAAAAATAATTAAAAATATTTATTATTAATTATTTATTTAATTAACTTTTTTTTTATATTTTAGGTGATACAAGTTCGTTATCCAATTGGCCATATGAAAAAAATCCATCACTTATGATATTAATGATTTTATTCACATTTATAATGACCATATATATTTTAAATGTATTTATCACACTATTTGGTGAAGCGATAAAAGATGGTGATTCATATTTATTAAGGAAAGCGGAGGTAATATTATTATGTTATAATTATTAAATCTTACATTATATATTAATTATTAAAATTTTCAAAACTTATTTTAGCATTTAGCTAAAATTGAATTATTTTACCTATTACCGAATCAGAGACGTTGGAAATCATGGTTCCCAGAAATAATGTATGTATATTCATTTGATAATTTTTTTTTTATTTATTTATTAATAAATGATTCATTATTTTTTTTTTTTTTAAAGACATTATTATACCAGTGTGGATAAGGCTCGAAAAGAAATTAAACAAATGATTGAAAAGAAAGAATGGAATACCAATGTATTACCAGAACTCAAACGAGATTTGTTAAACAAACTTCATATCGATGAAGATTAGACACTTTTGGGGAATTATATTACTTATTTAATTTTTAAACATTTAAAACTAGAATTATAGAATATGTATTCTTAGTTTAAAGTTGGATCGGTTTTAAATTAATTATTTATATAGTAAAAGTTTTATTTAAATATTAAAATGTATTTTAAGGATACTATTTATATCATAGAGTACATCTTATATTAAGAAACCAATAAAAACAATTGACGCATTGATAGAACCTTTTAATATTCTATATAAATGAAAGTAATAAGAAAAATATTAACTAATTGTACTATTTATAATTATAGACTTATTTTGTATATTTATTACCTATTATCACTTCAATTTGGTGGCTTCAAATACCGTATTTTGCGGTATATAAGCACCCCTTTTTTGCACTTGATGCCGGCCAAGATCCTCATAATTTTGGCCAAAATCGCCATAATTCTGGTCAGGGGTGCTTATTTTCGGGGGGGGTGCTTACTTACCGCAAAATACGGTAAGTGATGATGATGATCAGCTAATTCCATACGTTACTTTTTCATGTCTGATTTTAAACTTAAAATTAATATCATTTTTTAGAATATTTGAAATTTATGATTATATTACACATTTGTCATTAGAATTGCAAAACGCGTCATGTTTTTCTTCATATGCTTTATAATGGTTATTTTAACAAGTTTTGCATATGCGTTTCATATTTTATTATCACCAAAAATGAGTTATCCTTTAGATGAACGTATAGTTAATGATGATCCTAATAATCCTTGGAACTTGGCAGCTACATACAAAGTACTTACGGACCACGAAAATTACGCAATAATCATGCCGATCAATGTTTTAAAACAAATAAAAAACGTTTTAAAACAATAAAAAACTGATTTAAATTGTTTTAATACATCTTGTTTTAAATCACGTGCCATCCCTATACCGTTGGAAATCATGGTTTCCTAAAGTAATGTATGTCATCTTATTTGCTAAAATAAACCAATTCCTTTGATATTATTTTTATTAATATAAAATAATTTTAGATATTATTATGCAAGTGTGGATAAAACTCGAAAATGATTAAGGAAATGATTGAAAATGATAAATGGCATATCAATGAATTTCCAGAATTGAAGCAAAATTTTATTAAACAAATTCAATGTAAATCAACCTAACAAATAACTTGTGAAATCGATTAAAAGAAATCTTTTCATTTCTTATTTTAATTGTAACATTATAAATTGGTCACAAGAATAATAATCTTGACCGCCGGTTAATTTCATATCGGCGAAGTGGCTGCTTTGATCAGACCAACCTAGTTAACTATTACTTATTAGATAATGCTAAATAACGGTATTATGATAGTTCATATTTTTAAAAAAATTTAATAGTTCCATTCAACACCTTTGAACACGAAAAATCTGTAATTTAAAAAAATTTCAACAGTTCAAACAATAATAATTTTTATAATAAAAATTAATCATTTGTCTTAATTAAATTGTTATTTGGGATTCTCTTATCTTACAGTAAGTGTTTCATGAGTGATTGATAGTAAAGTAAATTTACTTACGATTCCTCATACAATTATTATTCCTTTGTTTTAACGAAATATTAAGATGTACGAAGTAAGATTTCTCTTCTAATAGAACTTCCTGAATAATATACTTTAAAAATGATTTATGGATTTAAATCTCTAATTGTAAAAAGAAAAAAAAAAGAAAATAAATTCATTAATAAATCAAATAATTCTATTTATTTTAATAATTTATATAGTATAAAGTTATTTCTATTTGAAAGTTTCGAATAAACTATTTTTAGTAAGAATTTTAATTACTATTTAGCATACAGCTTATTTTTAACAATCTTTTTTTAATTTTTTTCTTTAAACTTGATGACAATAACTATTATATTATATTATCCTTAGTATTTGTATTCAAATCACAATGTGATCATCCGTTAAAATAATTGTCCAGAGCGAAGCTACTTTTATACTTTGATTGTTGATCAGTCACGTTTGTCACGCCGCGTCTAATCGTACTAAAAATCCAATTTTAAGTATCATAAGTATCATATGTCGTAATGATGAGTGTTGGTAATGCTGCAATGGACATTTCGAGCCTTATTTTTTATAAAATTATTTTTTTTTATTTTTTTTTAATGTCATACGTATGTCTCAAATGAGCTAGTAAATTCGCAAAAAAAAAAATTTGTTATACTTTATTTCTTTCTCAGTCGCAACCATTAACCTCTTGTTCTCCTAAATTTACAGTCAAACCTCTATATATTCACCTAATTGGTTAAGTAAAAAACAGTGATTATATAGAATTGTGACTATATAGGAGTTAAATTTATTTTAATTGCCAATCCGGATAAGATCGGCACTATCGTTATATAAACGTATCAATTTTTTTTATATCAAAAACAACCATCGTTTGTAAATCCCACGTATCAACGCACTTCGTAGTAATCTTCGCCATTTTTTCCATCCACATGACTTCATACTACACAGCGAACTTACCTAGCGTCACCTAGAAAAAATGATAGCATAGGTTTGTTGGCTACACGTGATTCGGAAACTGATTTCCGGTTACATTAATTACAAATTGATTATAATTCAATTTTTTACTTTTTTATACCTTTTCATCAATATCTCGTCAGACACGTCACTATAAACCCTTTTCTTATCTTTCTTATTTCACTAATGTCAAACCAGGAAAATAGGACTTGTAAAGGATGTCATGTTCGTCAAAGCTATGAAAATTTTCTAAATGATAAAGGTGTTGCTTTAAAAAAATGTTTGCACTGCCGAGATAAATTTAAAATTGCTCGTTTGAAAAAAAGTACTGAACAATCTGACACAATAATTAATTATTCAGATATTACTACAACCATTTAATATCTCTAAATGGTACTAATTATAAATTATAGTGCTTGTAGCGATTAATATTACAATTATTAACCAATGCTAGCAGATGATTGGTAAGGATTTGGCCACGTAGTGGCCAAATCTGTCCAATCAGAATGCAGCATTGGTTAATAATTGTATATTTATCAACGCAAGCACAATAATGATATTATCGTGTGACATTATGATGTTTTATATAAACTTTTATCAGACTCGAAATAAGCTATAATAAACTCATAAATTAAGCTTTTATCATTTTTTTTCTTTATCCAATTTCATTTCTCTCCATTTCTGACTCTCTTTTTTACACAAAACCTTTCTATTAATATTTTAAAGATGCAAGATAACAAAGATAAACGACCTTCTAAGAAATTAAAGGTGAACTTTACTTATAAAAAGCCTACTGATGATGAGCTTCGTAATCTTATTGATAGTAGCCGATGTAAAAATACTGATTATTCGACTCAAATTGGATACGAGCTTTAGAAAAATTTAGAATAGATGTTAATTATCAAGGATTGATTGAGAAAGTTGATACAAAAGAAGAATTAGAGGATCAGCTTTGTAGATTTGTTCATGCAATGAGAAAAAAAGATGGTTCTGAATATCATGTTTCTTCAGTTAATAGTTGCATGTTTGCAATAAATCGACATTTGAATAATAAGTCTGTCCTTCCAAAACCTATCAACATTATGGATAAAGATCAATATTACAAATTATGGCAGATTTTGAATGGTAAAGTTAAGAGTCTTGTGAGTCAAGGTCGTGGGGAGCGTAATGGTGCTGATGGATTTACTGAAGATGATCTTCTTCAGATTCTTGATCATCCAGCAATGTCTGGCAATGATCCTGCGAGTTTATTATATAGGATCTTTTTTTTTAATGCTATTTTTTTAGGGTTAAGGGGAGGAGAACATTTCAATTTGCAGCTTCAAAATTTTATACGAAGAAAAGACAAATATGGTGGATTTGATGTTATCATTTACAAATCAAAAACTAATCAACGTGGTGCCAATAATATTGAATCTCAAGGTGATAAGTTATACATTCCCGAAATACCTAGTATCATTGAAATGTATGAAAATTATTTTACCAAACGTCCAACCCAAGCTGATCCACATTTTTATTTAAAGCCATGCAATATTAGTGAAGGTAAATATTAAAAATTATTTTTTTTTTTGACAAATTTAATGTCAAAATTTTTATTATTTTTTATTTCATATTCTACAGTTGAATTTAATGGACAATGGTATCATAAGCAACATGTGTCTGAAAAAGAAATCAAATCCTTTATGAAAAAAATTGTTACCTTAACCGGAATTAATGTGGATGATCGCAAAATTAGTAACCATTCAGGTCGGAAAATGCTAGTACAAATATTAAAGCGACGAGGATTTTCAAATTCTGAATGTATGGCAAGTACACGACATAAGTCTGAGCAAGGGCTTGCTAGATATGAGCGTCCAGAAACTGAAATTCAACGAAATAATGCATTTAACCTTGTTGAAGCATTTGGTTTTAATAAAAATAATATTCGATCAGGTAAGAATTTGAAATTTTTAATCATTAATAAATGACCTACATTCTAATTTTCTTCTATAGAAGAATCAATGGAACAATCAACTTTATCAACAGACAATTTCGTTGTTGCAAAATCATTGCTTAACGTTAATGGTAATATTCTAAATTTTTATTCTATTTTTTGATAATCAATTTAACAAAATTGAACTTTTTCTAGATAATCGTGAAGTTATTAATTTGACAAACAGTAATATTGAAGTTACAAGAAGGCCATTAAAAGATTTAAATGAAATTCAAGAAAATAAAAGTCAAAATTTGGAAGAATTAGTTTCAAAATTAACAGCTGATAAAGTTTTTATCAATTCTGTTGTTATTTTCAATAATAATCCTAATAGCCATAATTAATAATTATAACACATGTATTGTTTATAGCTTAAATAAAGTTTATTGTAATTATTAAACTTACGCATAAAAAATAATTAACTTACAAATAATCAACATCATACAGCGGAGCACGATAATGAACATTATAAAGGTGAAAAGGTGGTATTGAATTATCATCTTTTCTGTAATAACACTTATTTTCGGAAGGTGATAGCTATTCATGGGTTTATCGGAATAAAAATCAAAAAAGACTCTCTTCATATATTATATTGCAATTGTCGAATTGAGCTTGGAAAACGGCAAGTAAAGCATCCTATATTAGATAAACAAAGAGACACATCTACCTATTTAGAACGGTACCATTGTGAAAGAATAATAATTATAAAAATCTTATCAATCAAAGTTAAATATTCTCATAAAATGTTACATACACGACCAAGGCATGTTAATACTACGTATAAATTTCATATACAGATGCATTTTTAATCTTTACTAATGACAAAATAAATTTTAGGCTAAAGAATTGTTAAAAGAATCATATAACAAACCAAAACGACATCTATGGTTAAAAAACGTTCGCAGAAATTTCAGATTGTTGGAAAAGATGAATAATGATATTAAAGACTAGAAAACCGCCGAACAATGCCAAAACATAGAGAACTTTAACAAAAATACAATGTATTGGAAATAAATAAAATAAATAATAGCAATAAATAAAATTTCAGCAATTTTCTTAAAAACTTCATATTAATTTATTCAGTAATTTATCGAAGTTTTTTTACTACAGTACGTTTAACAAAAATTAACAAGCTAACCGGAAATCAGTTTCCGATCACGTGTAACCCGGAAAACCTATCCGGCTACAATATTTTCTAGCCTGCGATCCGTTTTTTATATTCCATTTTTTTTTCCGTAAAGGCTCATATTTCCGGAATTAATAACCTTATATAACGGAATTTATCGATTTATTTACATTTCCGTGAATGGATCCGTGAAAGGCTCATTTTTACGGAGTTTTTACAGAAATAACGGATAAAATTTCTTATAGGGTCTACATAGCGTCGCCCGGAATCGGATTTATTTGCCGACTTCGGATACTGGTTTCCGGTTGTTATTTATTTCTCTTTTTGCCCCTTTTATTAATTATGCCACAATGTCGGACTAACATAATAAAGTTTCAAAAGACGTCATGCTTTTCAAAATTATGAAGAATTTCTACTTTAAATGCCGAAATAAAATTAAACAGCTCGCTCAAATTGTAAAACAACTTGATAAATATGAATCTTTGTATTGAACTTTCATCTTTTCTTGACTTATTTCAGAAAAACCAAAGAAATTATGAAATTAAATTGCTCATCACATAATTACATCTATCTCAGAGGGTAATGAATATTCATGGTTCGTTTACTGGGACAAGAACCAAAAAAAAGGTAATATATAATTCATTTTAAAAATATTATGTTTGCATTACAGGCACAACGACGGAAATGGGAATTATCTATTAATTTCATCTTATGAAGGCATGTATTTTGTTTGGAAATCACAAAATAAGCTGATTTATATTATTGAAAGTGACGATGAGAGAGATATATACGAAGCAGGTTTGATTTATTTACATGGAATCTTGATCAAAGTCTTTATAATTTTTGAGAATTTTGTATGTAGTTCTAATTGAATAGCTAAATAGTTGTTAGAAATAACAAACTAAAAGGATATTTATGGTTAAAAAATATTCGCCTAAATTCAAATCATTGGAAAACTATTATGCACTAGAACAATAATTAAATTTTATAATTGAAATAAGAATCTTTTATATTAAAAATTGGAACCATAATTGCAAATTATTTGTTATAAATCGATTAAAAATTCTCTTTTATTATATCAGATATGATTTTTGTCGATTTGTCCGAAGTCACGTCTCCAAATCACGGGATCGGATCATCGTTAATCGACATGTGAGTCTGTGCAACCGAATAATTTCGAAAGAAATAAATGCGCCAACAAACGCTTTTTCTCCCAAAACAAACGTAAGAGGAATGTGAAAATTCTTGCTTAAATGTTTTGTTGCAACACAGGACCTACCGTAAATGTTAATATTGACGGCAAAACCATATGCTATGAAAGGCTGAGGACTTTGCAATTCCGAGATCGTCAGGCGTAAAGCCACTTGGAGGAATCAAGGTTCCGCCTTTGTGCACTTTCAAAGGTTTCTTGGCATCATACGATAGCGATAATCATCTTCCTTATCTTCAGTGTTCAGTCTTTTTATTTCTCCGTGGACTACAGTAACGAGATATAAACTGATAGAAGTTCAGCCAACCTTCCCGCGTAAAATTAAGGTACGATATGAACATATTATTTTTATAGACATTCATTATGGGCCTTTATTAACTGTCTTGCCCGTTCCTAATGATTTTAATTTGGAAAATCACGTACAGGAAATGATCAAGCATTACTTATAAGCCTAAATGGAGAGCACAATGTTCAAATCCAACCGTTGAACCCAAAAGATAACACGTTATAGTCTATCTAGATATTCAATCACCCGATAGTTAGGAATATTTTAGTCTTTTTATGTACTGTGGCTATGTCTTCCGGCAACGGTTTATTTTTACATGTATCACGAGCTACGTCCCGACCCTTGTATTAAAAAGTTTGATTGCTTTTGCCAAGTAACACTGAACATTTTGCTGTACATGAAACATTATTAACCATGACAGTTTGTGAAAGTGGAACAGCAAGTCCATCCAAGCTTGAGGAAATAATTATCGAGCTTAGGAGTGAGAATGCTGTTCACAATGCCGTGATTTTCGATCTTAAAACGAGAACCAGAAGCTCAGTAAGAAACTTAAGAGTAGAAGAGTCCAGTATTGCGAAAGTGTAACAGGATTCTTTTCCAGTATCCCGAGGATTCACTCACATCACGTGATAAAATTGTTAACGAGTTTTCCGAAAACTCGAAGTTGACATACAAGATAGAAGAAACGGACATAGTAACCTATTTCACAAAGTTTGTTGTAAGAACTTTTATCACCTGGGAGATTCGGAATTTATAAAGTTTTTCAGTATTCACATCTATAAGTCTCAAGAAGCTCGCCAATCTATTTTACCAAGCAAATAATGCAAAGAAGAGTACGATCAAAGCAAAGCGAACAGAAATTTCATCTTGGTGTTGTTTCTCTGAAAGGTTCGAAGACAAGGTCATGGAGCTTAGGTCTGAAGATAAAAAACTTACGAATCAGACCACAAGAAAGCGGATTTATAATGAAATGAAACCATTCTTACAGGTGTTTCTGATTGGTATCTACATGTAATGACCTGTAAGGCAAGAAAAATTAATAAACTATTTAGCTACGAATATGACCCGTTTCACTGAGTATAGGGTGGCATATGATTCATCGAGATACATGTAGTGCTGATAGTATTTCAAGACTTATTAATCACCAAATCAAATACATAATAGATCAAGTCAATTCGAAAACCGTTAACAATGTTAACGATCAAAGTCATGTATCCAAAGAGGATGCACCAGCAGAAGAAAGAACGGATGAAGTGGTGTGTGTTGAGGAAGAGTACTTGACGTCTTTGGGAGTTCTGATTACGATGAATCTATGGAGCAGATCCACGATGAACTCACATCCCCTTCGCTTTCCCCTTTCCCTTTCATTTTCACTTTTTCCTTTCCCCTTCCCCTTCGTCCATTTGTTACAAAATTTCTGGAGCAATGCCCAAAGTGGTTTGGTCAAACCAACTGTCATTGTGTGATATATGCAGCTTTGACTATCACGCCTCCAGATTTCACGTATCCATAGGGCTTTGATTTATACGGAGAGACGAATAAATGGAATGTTCGATGGCGGACCATAATTTGAAGTTCTGCTCACTCGTTTAACAATCCCATTTTTATGGAAGATCCATTTTCATGGAAAGATCTATTTTCACTTCCTACTCAACATTATCATGCTCGGCTCGAAGGAATATCCAGATACATAGCGATTATTCTTCTTTCGAGTACTTTAATAAATCGCAACCGCAAAGAAGTAGCGAGGTTAGAAGCGATTAAGGTCATTAACGACGTTGAGGATATTAAAATATTCGATGACGACTTCTTTTCCGACGAACCTATTGACTCGAATCACCCGATTAACGCTAGAACAGAAAGGGGCCCAGAGGAACCAAGAATCTCGGTACAGGTATAACCTGTACAAAAACCTGATTCAGATTTCTGAAGCATAGGTCAATGAGCAATCTTGCAGGGAAGTCGAATTAGGATTTAGAGTAGGAGCATAGGTAGCTTTATTTAGTATACGAAACTCATGTATCCCGGGCAAGTCCCGCACTTGTGTTTATTTTTTATTGCTGTATTAATAAAGCTCATCTTACATCAAAAAAAAAAAAGAAAAAAAAAAGATGCTCTTAGAAGAAGAGTCCACTACATAAAAGATTACTTTGTAATGTGCTAAAATTTTATTTAACAATGTTAGAAGAAAAATTACTAAAACTTATTTTGATAATAATATTTCAAATTACAGGTTACTCGTTCATAAACGAATTAAGTTGAATCCGAAAGATTCGCAACGTAACATATTTTAAAAATTTATGATAGAAGAACTTTGAAAAGCATAAAAAAAATCATTCGAAGACAACTAGATAATCTTCGAGGTGGACACTCCTGGCGACTATTGATCCTGACAACTGCATTGCAAACGTCTGGCACGCCATTTTAATGTTTGGCCTTTTAAAAAGAATATAAAGGAATGACTTTAAATCATACAAATAAATACTGTATCTCATACCAAGGTATGTTTGCTGAAACATTCCTTGTCCATGTTCCGATTGTTGCATCGTTTGGAAAAATAAAAAGAAGGCCGTGATTTCCGTAATCTACTGATCCCATTGACAGATTTGGTCTTGGTGCTGATATAGTAAGTTCAACCTCTCCTTTGTTTTCTTTGTGAGACGTAGATTGATCGTATATAGGTAGCAGAGAGCATCCGGTGGGGTTGCTACAGTGATCTTGGCCCCATTCACTCTCAATATTATTGGTTTTGGACGTCCATCGGGACTATTGCCTGTTGCGTTTGACCTATAACTCCATTACGCAAATTTGGATTTGCGGGAACATCATTGAAACCCATATTATTTCAATCAAAAAGCAACATGGGCATTTCGTTATCAATATTGTCTTTAATAGAACGAAGGACTATTGAGGCCGTCTGTGAATTTTGTAATATAATAGGGAGAGCAGTAGGGGTTAAATGTAAAAATACCAATTAATATTTATAAACGTTAACATACTTATGAAAATAATTTAACTGCTAATTTTTTATTACTTACCTAAGGAACACTTTCTCGCGAGTTTATTAACTTTTCGTTCTTGAATTCTTTGACGGACAAAATTAAGAGGATTGGCCATATTGAACAGAGGAGATGTAGTATAAAGTAAATCCAAAATAATAATCATTAAATGGATATTGTGATCAAAAAGGGAGTGATCAAAATAATCAATCAATTTTATAGACGAATATAATTAGAAAAGATCTATAGTATATCGCGTGAGACTTTTAAATAATAATTAATTGGTGCATTGTGATTTTGAAATTGTTTAAATAATTTGTATAGCCACTTAAAAAATTAGTAAGCTTTAACATGTAAATGTTATTTTTACTGTATTTAGAACTTTATTTAACACAATTATCTTGCGGACTTTCAATCATATAAAATTTATTATGTTAAAAAAGATGTAATAGTTAATATTAAAAGACTTTGATGTGAAAATGTGCAACGTTTAAATGGTTTATAATTAAATATTCGATAAACATTTTATTCCCTGGAAGTGCCATATAGATTGTTACTCTCTTATTTCAAGGAAGAAATTTAAGGCAGAAGGGATTATTAAAAATTATGATTATAATTCATTTACACTTGTACTTTAAAGTTATAATTGGAGATTTATAATAATTTTAAATTTTAAATAAATCATAATTAATAACGACTCCTGCATTATCTTAGCCACGCCATAATAATAAGTATATCATTGGCATTGACGCCATGAAAATGATGATTCCGTGAAATAACTTATTTATATCAGTTCAAACCATAAAACTCTTTAAATATGCCCTTTAAACTAATAACAATAGTCTAATATTGATGGATTTACATCATCCGTGAGAATATCAAGAAAAAAAAATCATGAATAATTTTTAAGAACCGTGGGATAAAAAAGAAATTAATATTATAAGTATATCAATCATGAATAATCTTAAATCGCAAATCATTGAGCAAGATGATGATCGATAATAGACCGAGGAAAAAAAGTTTATCAGAGCGCCTCATTTCTTTTTTTTTTTTTTTTTAAAAAAAAAAAAAAAAAAAAATTTTAAAAAAAAAAAAATAAAAAAAAAAAAAAAAAAAAAAAAAAAAGAAAA
>QZLH01000139.1:41210-95737 GCA_003833135.1 Oehlia diaphana | reverse complement strand
ACTCCTCGATGTATTTATTACAAAACCTATATAAAAAATAACTATCAAATAAACAAATATAAGATTGAGATCCTTGGATTTAGTATACGCAAGGTGTTTATATAAAATTGTAATCTATTGTATGATTGTTATCAATTAATAATAAACGCGTTACTATTTAAAAAAAAAAAAATTAAAAAAAACTATATATATATGGACTAAAAAAGATTATTAGTTTGCCAATCACAAAATAAGAAGTCAGATCGGTAAATCGGTTTGATAAATGATAAAACCGATACCGAAAACCGAAATTACCGAACCGATCGGTAAATTACCGAAGTGTTAGGTCGGTAATTTTTGATGTAATTACCGACCGAAAACCAAAAACCGATCGGTTCGGTTCGGTAATTACCGAAACTGATCGGAACCCTACTTTTGTCCAAGTAGTGTATTTTTCTTTATTCTTGATTTTTGGTAGATTTCTAATGTTACTTACGTTTTTTGATCTTTAGAGATAATTTTCATTCTTGATCTTTGGTAGTAATTTCGGTCTTATTTTTAGTACAGATCATTGGTTTTGCAAAATAAAAATGAACGTATTACAAATCTTGTGTAATATAAAATTTTATCCAATAAAATTCAGTGGTAAAAATTTTAATATTCATCCTGTGAGATCGCATCCCGAATGTTGGAATTAAGTATTATACGGGGGGCTGGATATAAATTTACTACACTTTTATGTGCACGTAACAGTCGTAACATTTCGTTATACTATTTATATGACTCATGTATGAAAATGGGCCACATAATAAAAGTGTTATCGTTCTGCCGCTTTTTGATCTTTTTTTATTCCACTTTATATGCTTTGTATAAACTTCTCCTATAAATTTACATTTACATTTCCTTTTTATACCACTAGATGATTTAATATAGTTATATCAATTAAATCGTACTGAAATGTTTATAATATAGCCATGCAGCCTATACTTAATTTCTGTGCAATGAAAGATCGAGCACGATCCCATAAAGATAAATGACAAAACCATAAAGTTTAAAGAAAAAAAAAGGTAAAAATCAAATGAAAATGACAAAACCCACAAGAATAAAAGTTAGTAAGAAACGAAATATAAGAAACAAAAACAAAAAACAAAAAAGGAAAAAAGTACCTTTGACTGCAAGTTAAAAATCTAAGAGAATAAAAGTTGACGACTTATAAAAATGGAAGAAAGGAATTTAGAAACGAAATATAAGAAACAAAACAAAAGAAAGAAAGAAAGAAAGAAAATTAGAAACAAAGCAAAAACAAAAACAGAAAAAATTAAAGATCTAAAAGAAAGAAATAAATGGTAGGATTAGTGGAAGAGGACATTACCTTAAGAAAAAAAATAAAGATTAGTAAAAACGAAAGTTACCACAAAAGACAAAAAAAAACAATGTTTTTTTTTAAAAACTAACCTTTAGTTTTTACCTTTCTGAAATGTGGACGAAAGACCTAAAGAAAAAAAAGAATAGACACGTTTGAAAAAAAAAGATTATCTGATCGTAATAGATATAAATGCAGGAGTAACGCGGTAAATAAAGGTTGTACTGTTACTGTACGAACACAACTAATCGTACAACTACAATTTCTACAGTACAGTTTATATGTATACTCGAAATTCTGGTTATTAATTTATGCATTTATTAATAATATGTACAGTACATTGCTCTTAGTTCTCGATATTATTTTACTCAGAAATAATTCTAGTAATAATTATATAAAATAAATCAGGATATGAAACCAAAATAAATTTCTTGGCCAATAGAACTTTTTATATAAAACTTAGTGGTATTATACTCTATATATATATCTGAATTATAGCTAAATGTTTTATCGAAGCAAATATTTAAGTGAACAAAAGAAAGTGATACAATGGAAATCTATATACCAAATTGTCATTAATTTACAAATAATATGAAGTTAAAACAATTTTACGTGCCTTACCCCTTGCTAAACGGCTAGAGATTTGACTTTTAAATTTACTAATTTTAGCCTACAATACTTATTACACAACATATTTATTTCTATTGTGTGTTTTTAATATATTTTTGATTTGATCGCCGAATAAATACAATAAATATTTTATAATTCAGCTAATCACAACAATAAAGTTTTTATGGATAAAGTGCAGTGCATGCATTATGAAGTCATTATTTATTGAGATTGCATTTTTAGCAGTACTTCTTTTTTTCATCGTCACATAATTTATTAAAATTTTTGAAACTTAAGCATAAATGATTTGATAAAATTGATCATAATTAAGTCCTCAATTTTTTTCTTTAAATGATAATTTTATACGTATAAATAATATGCTACAAGATAACTAATAGACTGTCATAATCCCTCGTCTGCAAAAAATAATTTTCTATAACTTTTAATTCGTGATCCACGAATCATCTGCAGAAAATGGGAATCTGGTGTGGCGCCAAATAAAAGTAAAAAATTATGTGAAAACATTATTGTAAAAAACAAACTATTTGAAATTTTGGGATAAATATTATGTATTAAAATACGTTGGTGTTGATTGTTGCATAAAGAGCATTATTTAAGAAAATTATAACCAATGATCGACATAAATTTGCACCGAAATCATACAGTATATGAATTTTTGCAGTTGACTCACGGATCACGAAATAATATATCATTTCGCGATAAAGAATCCCGAAGAGATTCCATAAATAATAATCAAAAATAAAATTCAATGCACGGAAAAAAAAGAAGTTTTATTTTAGGTATTATGAAATAAAGAACAAAAAAAAAAGCATCGCAGCAAAGTTTCTATATTCTTATTAGTTTATTATAACATGAAACATATGCGACTTACTATTTATTTTACTTATTTGTGTTACGACGACGCATTATTACGCCGAAACGCCACCTGCGATTTATTGAATTATTCTTTTTAAATCAATCATTACTCGATAAACTTTTCACAAGAATGAATTATTATCATCGTTATTTTAGTATAAATACAATAAACCCAAATAATTCTGTTCGTAGCACATAATTTTTATGCATGTTAAAAAAATCATCATGATAAGGACCAATTTTCACAATGCGGGCCAATTTCTCTCCAAAAATAGATCATTGCCCGATAAATTTTTTACAATAAAATTTATTTTTCTAATTTTGTGCACAAAAAAAATTGGACTTAACTAAAAAAATAATTTTAAACGAAAATACTTTTATTTGTAATCATTTCACGCATGACATCTCGCATTTAATGTACTGTATATGCATGCAATGCTGATTAATCAATCATACACGGTTATCTTTATAATACAGGTTAGGGTTACTATGCTTTACCAACGCCAAAACGCTATCTGTATTTGTTAAATTTATCTTTTTAATTCGATAAATTTAACAATAAGAATGTAGTTGTTTACGTATCACATTTTACACGTGCATATTTATATTTATCAAATTTATATAAATATAACATAATTCAATCGTAAGCAATATGCGTTTTCTTTTAATTAGAAACTTAATCGTTAAAAATTCTTTATTTTTAACCTGATTATCAAATGAGTCAAATCATAGAAATCGATGATTATGATAAAACCGGTAAACCACATGACGGCAAACCTATTACGAAGATAGAAATATCACCAAATGAAAAATACCTTGTTACTTACAGTAAAGAAGATAACTCAATTTTCCGTTGGAACGTTAATAATGTAACCGAAGGTCAACTTGACTTAATAACTACTTATAAAATACTAGAAAACAGTATTACGGCTATAAACCAAATATGTGTTTCAGATGATATGAAACTTGTGTACATTTACGAATGTACTGGAAAAAGGCAAATAGGTAAGTACTACAGTCACCTTTATACGATTTAATGATTTTATATTTGGTATTATATTTTATCTATATTTATTTAATTACATTTTATTAGAAATATATGATATGGAAAATAATCAAAAAATTGAGTTAGATTATGACCTTGAAGAATATGAATATGGCGCCTTTAACTCAAAAGGTGAATTTATTTTATATAATAGAGACAGTGAACATAAAACGTTGCAAAACGTTATTATTATTTATTCCACGAAAGCTAGAAATAATAAATGGAGATGTAAAAGAATGTATAGATTACCAATAGAACTTGAATTAATTACGTCAAAAGATGATAACTTTTATTTATTTGCAAATAATTCGATTTATGAATGGAATATTCTAACCAAAAATAGTATAAAAATATTCGGCAGTGATGAGATGGAATATAAAGATATGGTAATAAAATATATTAAATTAATTTCCTAAACTTATTTGAATATTAATTATTATTATTCTATTTTATATTTAAGTCGGAACTTAGAAAAAATTTCAAAATTTTCAGTAATGAAAAGTTTATTTGTACCAGAATCAAGAATAAAATTATTATTTATTCAATTGAATTAGAAATTCCTATTGCTTCTTTGGATATAAATAATGGTATGATTATTTAATATTTTTATTGTTATACTCTTAAATTTATAATATTAAAATAATTATCTTTGTTTAGACATTCAAATATATAATTATATAAATTATATGAAAAATACTGGTTTAAATTTACCTTTATTACTTCCATTATTAAGTACTAATAGTAAAATTTGGAATTTCGTCATGAAATATTGTTTTAAAGAATATAAAAAATGTTTAAAACAGAATGAACAACTACAGTTCGATATTTCATCTGATAACATTCAAACTAAAACCAAATACGCATTTCGAATTCAAGATGGATATGTGTGGAAAGTTGAACTTGAAGAAAAAATATCAAGTATAAAGTTTAAAGACGTATTCAATATATTTATTGAAGATTTAAGCTCTGATGAATTTGATGATGCTAAGAAAATCAATAAGAAAGGTGATAAAATCGGTGAAGATTTGAATTTCGATGAATTTGAGGAAGCATATGAAACATATGAAGATTTAAATGTTTATTTATTTAGTCCATATATGAATACTATACCTAAATTATTTAAAGACGTCGAGTCAAACTTTAAATATCAAGATAAATTAAAATTCTTGAAATATAATTCAATTAGATGGAAAATTAAATATGATAGAAGATCAATTTCACTGCAAGCTTTTAACATAAATAAGGATAATGAGGATAATAAGGATAATGAGGATAATAAGGATAATGAGGATAATAAGGATAATGAGGATAATAAGGATAATGAGGATAATAAGAATTTAATTAGTTCACGAACTGAAAATTTTAATGCTCCTAAGGATATCTTCTTACTTAAAATTGAGTTACTTAATGATAATAATATCATTTTAATAACAACAATAGGTCTTTTTATTTATCATTTAAATGAAAAAAACAAATCAATTTCTTTGAACTATTTTTATTATATAGAGTTAGACAAGGATTCATTTGGGAAAAATTTTAAAATATTTTCAAAAACAACTTTACCTTTACCAAATTATGATAGTTTTAAATTAAGTGAAAAATGGGTACAGTACGTAAAAGATAATAAGGAGAGTCTCTTGAAATATGGTGTTGGATTATTAGAATTTGCAATTAAAGAACAAAAGTTAGAATTAGTTGATGATATCTATAAAAAATGTATAAGTTACTTTAAAAAAGATTTAAGGAATAATAGGATGTTTTTAAGTATTATTACTTCTGCAATGCCATATTTTAATGAATATTTTCCTGATTATATTACAAGATATTCTTTAGAAACAGCAATGATCATAGACAATCCTATTTACAAGATAGAATATCGGCAACACAAATCACAACTTCATTCTTTTCAATATCCTCAAATAGATGATTTAACTAAATCTATTTTATGGTTAAGGTACAATGCGTGGATGGGCAAATTAGCTAAAATTCATGGAAAAGATTTCACTATTGTTAAACTTTTAATTAAACTTTTAATTTTACCCATTTTTCCAATTTATTTTGTTGCATTTTATATATTATCAAAATTCCATTTTATTAATGATGCTTATAAAAATGCTATTTATTATGATCTTGTTAGCTTTTTTGATAAGAAATTATCAAGAAATAGAACAACACCGATAATTACTTTTATGATTTCTTATATTAAATTTATGAATTATCCACAAGATTATGATTGGTTTTGGGAATTAATTTTGCCTCAACATAGTCCTTTTGTTGACTCAATAAGGAGTGATATCTTTAAAACATTGGATGGTGAAGCATTAATTAATTTTAAATGGAATACCTATGGAAAATATTATCATTCAATAATTTGGATTGGATATGCAGCTTTACTCGTATGTTTTGACACGGCTGCTGGAATTCCAGATCGATATATTGGTACAGATATTCGAAATAAACTTTTAATTGCTTCGACTATACTTGGATTCTTTCACCTAATTTTTGAATTTCGTCAATTTATTTATGATCCTGCAAAGTGGATAAGAAGTTATGGAAACATTATTGGTATACAATTTTTAATCATTTTAGAATATTTTAATAACAAAAAGTGCTAATATAATATTTATTATTATAGGTACATTTATATACTTTCTTCCTACTTTCACTTCAATTTTATGGCTTCGAACAAGTGATTATCATCAGATAATTTCATATTCAACTTTTTCGTGTCTGCTATTAAATTTAAAGTTAATATCATTTTTCAGAATATTTGAGATTTATGATAAATATTACACAATCGTCGTTAGAATTGCTAAACGGGCCATATTTTTCTTTGCATGCTTTATAATGGTTATTTTGGCAAGTTTCGCATTTGCATTTTATATTTTATTATCACCGAAAGAGGATTATTCTTTATATATACGTACATTTAATGATGACCCTAATAATCCTTGGAACTTGACAACTACTTATCAAGTATTTGATAATGAAACCAGCACTAGTCCTAATCTATTTATTTTACAACAACCTGATAAGAACACAAATATGTTTACAAACTATGCTAACTCACTTTTTGCAACGTGTCTATTACTCACAGGTATGCTTAATTTTAATGAAAAGCATTACTTAATTATTTAGTTAACTTTTTTTATACTTTTTACCTATAGGTGATACAAGCCCGTTATCCAATTGGCCTTATGAAGAAAATCCAACACTCGTGATATTGATGATTTTGTTCGCATTTGCAATGGCTATATATATTCTGAATGTATTTATTACCCTATTTGGTGAGGCTATGCAAGATAATGATGAATCATATTTGATAATGAAGGCAGAGGTAATATCAGTTTTTAAATATCATTAGATGTTATATTTTATATTGTAGAAGATGTAACGAAATTTACGATTTCTTGTTTTTTTTTTTTTTTTGTAGTATTTGGTTAAAATTGAGTTATTTTACTTACTACCATTTCAGAGACGTTGGAAAGAATGGTTTCCTGAAGTAATGTATGTATATAAACAATTCATTCATTTGATAATTTTTTTTATTAACAGTTTATACGAATTTATATTTTAGACATTATCATGCCAGTATGAAAAAGACTCGAATAGAAATTAAAAAAATGATTGAAAATAAAGAATGGAAACCCAAGGAATTCCCAGATCTGAAACAAAGGTTAACGGAAAAACTCGATATTGAAGACGATACACTAAAAGGAATACATATAGATAAAATTACAACATGACATATTATTTCATATTTTTATCATAAGATAGTTAAATTTTATTCAAAAAATAAAATATATTTATTTATGTATATACAATATTAAGAAACTAATAAAAATTTTGGTGCATAGTTATAAATTAATAATATTCCATATTAAATTAAAAATAATGTTCAAACATATTCAGAAAGGATTATGGTATTTTGTATATTCCTTTTTTTTTTCGTCAATTAAAACATTTTAAAATATGACGAAAATTTATAAAATTTTATAGGCGTAAGCGCATATTTTTTTTTTTTTTTTTTTTTTTTTTTGAGCAAATCCGATCACACTTTATTGAAACGAAAAAAAATTCATACAGAATCTGTATAGGCGCAGGCGCTTAAAAGGATATGCGCAAAAAAACTCTTTAAATATAAAAGCAAAATTATATAAGCGCGCAAAAAAATGTTATTTATTACTAAAATATAAAAATTTACATATCCTACCCGCTAAAAATGGTTATTTTCAATTCATTAATAAAAATTAATTTCACTCTTGACTCTTGAGAATTTACTACATTTTGCATCTGTCTTGCTTTTAAATTAATCCAATTATCATATGCTTTTTCAAAGTCAAAATCTTCTATATCAGGACCATTGATTAAAATCATTAAATGTTTTATTCAAATTTTCTGTGCAAAGATTAGTATTTCGAAGCTTTGTTTTAATTAAATTTTGATGCGAAAAAATTCTCTCCAGAAAATTTTTGTAAAAATATGCACGTATAGAGTAAATTTTGTAAATATTTGCGCGTATAGCGCTATATACGGTGTACGCAGAGCTTTCAATAATATGCGGGGAATTTAAATTGACGTACGCTACGTCTATTGCGCCGATCCAATTTACATCACTTGTATCAGCAAATGATAAAATACGATAATTCGTTTTTTGTTTTGCTTTTGAAAATGCCTATACCTGAAGTATTCTGAAGTCCAGAGCGGCGGATATATATAGTTTTGGAATTATTATTATTATGTGGGAAATCCTTACGGGAGAAAGGCCTAAAGATCAACCACATGATATTCACCTGATGATCAGGGCCGATCAAAGACCGCAGGACCGACTACCTGGAAAGGATGGGATCTTTTTCAAAAAAGTAACTATAGTAAATATGGTACAGTATGTTGTTTAATTATAATTTGTTTTTAGTTAATTAATATTTAATCATATTATTTTTTTTTATTAATTTAATAAGAAATTCAATATAAATATGTTTGTCGTGAATATATTGATTTTTTGATAAAAGATGTGTATGAATTTAATTGACTGAAAATTCGTGATTGGATCGAGCCAACGTATGATGTTTGATTGATCTTTGACTCAACCGGTTTAATATCTTATATTATCGATAGGGTACAAGGAATCTTGTTTAAAATGACAATTGAGTATATAGAAAATGAATAACGTAGATTGACTAAGTGTAGTTAACAGTTAAAAATAATTGTGATACTATAAGTGTGCAACTGAATTCTAATATATAATTTATTAAATTGTTGAAATGATCGTTACGTTTGTAACTAAGGATGATCATCGGTCCTACCGGTCCTGAACCAGTCAGTCCAGGACTTGTAGGACCGCGGTCTTGCATTTTTTTATGCGCAGTAGAACCGATCCTGAGGACTGACCAGTCCTCATACCGGTCTCCATATAATAAAGGATTTTATTTTAAATTTAAAGCTAAAAAATTCCTTTATTTGCAAAAAAAGAAAAATGAACGATCGATCTTAAAAAGACTGCGGTCCTTAAAAGGACCGATGGTCTTATTGTATGCGATAGACTGCAGTCCTACAACAAGACGGACCGGTCCGTCTTTTTAAGGTGTAAGACCGTAGGACCACGGTCTTTTAGGATCGATGACCATCCTTAATTTTAACAGTTTTCCGAGGGAACCAATCACCAATACCTTCAACCACGATGCTTTGTTTCTAATTCACCAACTGTAGTTACTAAAAGCAAGTACTATGTATCATCTGATTATTCAGTATCAATATCCGGCTCTAATGCTATTCTGCTGCTACATGAATGAAATTTTTTATCGCCAGCTGAATATTCGCCATTAATATCAGTAACCCAAATCATAAATTCTCCGTCAGACATATATCCCTTAACTTTAGCATGATATCCTAATAATCAATTAAGTTTTTAGTATAAAATAATATAATATTTTGCTTAAAGTTCATATTCTGTATATGCGAACATGTTCAAGATTTCGAGATTTTACCTTCAGTGGCTGGTACATTGGCGGGTGATTCTACAAATTTGCAATTTAATATTAGTTATCGTTATCAGAAACAACAATAATTATATCGTATTTTTTAAATTAAAATGCCATGTATATATATATATTATTGGATGGTAGTGACCATTTTCACCAATCAAGGGCTCTGTGACCGATATAGCCCACATCATTTTCTTTTTACTCTACTTTATTATACCAATGATGTATAATCATAAAAATATCGGTCTATGAAAATCTTCTTAACTGAACGATAATTCATATTCATTTGTTTGCATGTAAATATAAATAAGATGATTTATAATTTATCGCATATCGCATAGTTAGGGTGACCCAAAAATCGCGCGTGATTTTCACGATTTTTTCGCAAATTCGGGATTGGCTGAAATTAACGTAATTTCGGCCTAATTTCTACAGAATTTCAGCAAAATCATAATCACATGGTTATCCAGTGAATTGATCACGTGTAATTGATTTTATTGGTTAATTCACGTGTTAGTTTATACTTTGTCAAAAATTAAATAAATTCACTAGAATTTTTTGATCTATATTAACGATATAGTACTTCCAATTTATTCAGGACTTACAATGGGTTCACTATTTCCTAGTTTTATGATAACGAATAAAGATTGGACTTACAGTTTATTACTAATTTCATCCTACAATAATTTGGTCGATTATTGATCGAACCAATTAAATGAATCTTTTATAATTAAAATGATTTTATTTAACCATTACGATATATAATAATAATGTAATGCAATATGATGACATTATTTATCGAGATTCCTTCCAAATATTTCCTTTTTCATCATCGAATTGAACTTCATAAAACATTAATTACAACCAACATTTATTATGATGTACTCCTGTTTCATTCAGTTACATGACATATAGATCTAAAGTGACAACTTATAAACAATTAAAACTTGAAAACAATAAAACAAGATTTTATTAAGATTTATTGATTTGAGAACATAAATTTTAAACATAAATGATTTGATAAAATTATTTTTATATAATTTAGACTTAAATTCTCTTCTCTTAAATAAACAAAATAATCTTAGAATTGTACTTATTATTATATATATAAATATGCAACAACTATAAAGTGTGTCATAATTCTACGTTTACACGATTGCGAAAAAAATTTATGGGCTAATATAGAATCCTGCGACAAAATATTATAATATCTCTAAAGAAAATATACGATGATAAGTAATTATTGTAAAAAAAAAGAAAGAAAAACGTTCAATCGATCGTATCGATCGTTCAGTTAAATGATGATCCGTTAAATAATTGATTCGTAAATGGATCAGTTGTTTGTTGAGGGGGTAGATTTTTGATTAATCTCAACATATCATCATTATTAATCAGTGTAGGTGTATGTCTTCGATTAATTAGACGCCTTACTCTTCTTCTTGTCCATCGTATTTGCCTAGAGCGGCGGTTTGAGAACATTTTTAGTTTATAACTTTGAAAACTTTGTAAATGTGAAAAATGTGAAATTAATTGATTTTTTTTTTTTTTTAAAATATTTATGGAATGTTAAGTTGATAAGTTACTTATAAATATTAATTTCTTTATCATATGCTTCTAAAAAAATATATATATATATCGTCTTTCCACAATATCACCTTTTTTGCATTTATTTCATTATCAGATTGGTTCCGATACTGGTATCGGATGAAACTTGAAAGAACATTTTTTTACACAAAAAAAAAAAAAAAAGAAAAATGATTCGTACATTCGTATAAAATAATTTTATACGAATGGAAATTGAAGGATCAGAATTGATATACTATTGGGAAAAAACTTAAAGTGATAATAAAATAAATAAGTAAATCAACCTTTTGTATTTTATATATTTTAATATATTTTATTTTGTAATTCAACGATCGATATAGTCCCATTGTTAAAAACAGCATTGTTATATTTACCAAAGCTATCGATTTTTGATCTAATCAATTTTTTTTTTTTTTTTTTGCGTAAATAAAAATCCAATCAAGTTTGTAAAAGATTGTCATTGATGAAAGGCTTTCATCACACCTTAATAGAATCAATACTATATACACCGGGGTGACAAATAGATCATAATTTGATATATTAAAATTAAGAATATATGCAATATCTGATATGATGAGATGTAATATAAAATATTGAAACATAATTATTTTTATTTCTTATTGCAGATTTATGCATTAATGAATGATAAATAAATAATAAAATAATGATATTGAAAATTTCCAAAAAAATCATTAAAAAACTGTTTGAAAAAATTAAAATGGTAATATATGTAGAGTTGAAATTTGAAATTTATCTTTTTTTTATTTTTTTCGAATATAGAACAAAATTACGCAAGAATACAAAAGGAACATAATATTGTTGAAAAGTATATAGCATACAATATTTCTTTTTTTTTACTATGAAGTGTCAAATAGGCCACGGAAAAAAATTTTTTTCTTATAGTATATGCATTCACAGGATGTTACATTACATATGATTGATTAACTTAATATAACAATTACAATCTATAGTTTAAATGAAATGGATCAAAATCTTATCTGTTATAGATAGCTAAAATTAGATTATTCGAATGATAATTTTATTTTTTATTTTTAATTTTACGGTAACTACCGAAATACAAGTTTTAATTGCTCACCTCAAATACAACGTTGGAAGGCACATTTTAATAAAATGATGCGAAGCTCAAAAAAAGGAAATGTTTTGAATGAATCAATGTTATCATAATGCATTGATCGACCTAAACGCAAGTAAAATTTATTCGGGTGATTACGCCGTTTA
The DNA here is from genome assembly GCA_003833135.1 of Oehlia diaphana. Lineage (NCBI taxonomy): Eukaryota > Fungi > Glomeromycota > Glomeromycetes > Glomerales > Glomeraceae > Oehlia > Oehlia diaphana. The sequence goes on along the minus strand of QZLH01000139.1, from coordinate 83,058 downwards.
TATATTTAAAAATACAATGAAAAGAAGAAATATTATCAAAATCACATTATTTGGCTCATACGGAGTTAATTTATTCGAAAAAATATAATTAAAAAAATTCATTTAATAATGATTCTCCGAGATGAGGAATTATGCTGCGCAACGAAATGCTGTAGGCTGAAATCAATGCACGTGAACATACATTATTATTATGATTATTTATGGTTAGATTGTTGGAATTTAAATGAACAACCATATAAATATAAAATTAAATGAGCGCTAATCTCTTTAAAACTTGGCTACTTATAAGGTACATCTTCAGCTACAAAAAGCTAACAGAGTGGATTCACTTAATATTTTGTATAATTATTTTATTCTTGAATAAAGATTTAGGATGATCAAATTTGATCAGCCGGTATAGGATAAAATTTCTTTTACAACTCTAGTAAAAAATTATTATATTAACCTTTTAAGTAAATATTAAAAACCCGTTATTTCCCAATTTATGAAATTGAAATGCTTAGTTTGTTATGAACTGTCAAACCAACTTGAAACATACCTGGATTTTTGAGTCGCAAATTATTTTACTTTTTGTTTGTTTTTTTTTGTCAAGTTTTTACTTATTTTAGCGATCAAAATTTTTAAGCATAAAAATAAAACGATTTTTTTTTTATAAAAGTAAACAAAAATGAACTAGCCTCAGCGTAACAAATTTAGCTACAATGTACAAATATTTACTGCGTAATGAGGCTTATGTTCGAACCGTTAATCATGTCGGTTTTTCCGATTTTCATTATTAAAAAATAATCATTTTTTCATTATTAAAAATAATCATTTTTTCATTATTAAAAAATAATTGAATATTAACTTTCAATCATCGGAGTTTAATTTAACGGCGATCTTCTTAGAATTTAAACGTACTTTAATGTTTATTCAAGTATGAGAAATAAAATGAAAGTAAAATTAAAGAAACTTTTCTACACAGAAAAAAGTAGTGGAAAAAAGCTCTAATAAAATAAAAAATGTTAAATCGAACGGTATATGTACTCCTGTAAAAAAGTTATATATTCCGCTTTTCGCTGGTGATTAAATTTCTACCTCTCCGCTTAGTGCTTCTTGATCCCCACTAAGTAATAGTAATATAACGATATCTTCCAATCTTGATTACCCTATAAGCTTGTGCGGGACCAGAACCAGAATATATTTATAATGAAGCATAATCAGAATAAAGATACGAAAAAGGAGAGGCAGGCAATGTCTCATCAAAATCAAATTAGAGAAAGACGTCGTCGTCGTCTAATACGCAATAAAATGAATACTATCAATTATCAATTTATATTTGGGTTTTCTTTCCCATGAACATTTCTATCAACTATATATATACATTTTTTTTTTCCCTATATTATATACATATACTTATATATTATACTTTTATACTTAATTACTTCAATTTTTTTAAATCCGTATACATTTTTTACGATAAATCTTCGCATCGTTCGTTACTTATTTGTATTATTTATTTCGTAAATTTCTTTTTTATTCGTAATCGTGCAACATGATTCTACTCCGTGTAAGATTTATTTTCCGTAGCAAAGCGTAGGACTGTAAATTTGCGTCATCTACTGTTATTTTCTATTTTCTTTCTGCCGCTATTTTTCTTCTTTCGATCCTTAGTAATATTTATTAATTATGATTTAATTATAAGATTTAATATATATTTAAATGATTTTATAAGATAATATCTAGGAACTAGGAACATAAATTTATTATAATATGACATTTAGAAATATGAATTTATATTAAGATTTTCTAAAAAAAGTCAGATTTATGGATATCAATTTATAAGTAATTTTAAGATTCAGATATAAAACTTTATTGAAACAAAAAAAAAAAATACAAATGGGTTGATAATAAATATAAGATTTGTTTTTAGATTTTTGGAGGGTTTTTTTCAACATATAATTTAGGTTAATTATTTTTTGTGTTCAATTAATAAATTATCACATTTAATTCGGGACAAAATTAATAATAATTCTGGCCATTTTTTTTGTTAAATTCAATCCCCTCCCTCTGGTAAATCACAAATCTCAATCTTTATTATGTCAAATCAATATATTGCCATATTTGATTGTTGTGGCCTAAACTTTATTGAAATAAATGGGGTTTTAATTTAACTTTAACCAGCATCAATAACAAAATTTCATTGACACGGGACTTTTGATGCATTAGTGTGGTAACACCTGTGTGCATCTAATAAATAATAAATAATAAACAAATAGATCAATAGATATAATATTTATTGCGTAAACATACGTAATAATTTTAATTTTTCTTTATTTTATGAAAGTTATCGTGGATAAAAGGCATATGATTTTGTTTTTTCTTTACGTCATAATGATATAAATGGCTCAAAAATTTCGAAGCCCACTAAGCCGATTTAAATTGACTAATTTAACATAAATTGATCCCATTTTCTTTTCAACATATGCAAATATAGACAAGACTGATGGTTTTTTGTATGGAGAAGGAAAAATCAGGCTATATACTAAAATGTTAAACTATGAAAGAAAAAAAAAGAAACATAAAGGCCAATCACTCCAAAGAAACTCTAAAAATTTTATTTCTGAAGTAAAATTTTTATCCCAAATATTTCGATCTTAAAAAAAAAAAATTTACGAACGTTACAAAAAAAAAAAAAAAAATGGTTCATTACAAAAAACGGAATCGAAAACGACAAATCAAAAATTGGTTTAAAAGAGAAAGAAATAACAACGACATCCGCAATTTTGTTTCAAATCTTCCTAAACAAACCGTAAAAACCGAATTCGAAAATCACTTATTTAACGGATCAACCTCTTCTTACTTATTCTCTTTAACTTCTTCTATCATTTATCCGATTATCTAGTAATTTATATATATATATATTTTTCTTTGTCTCCTTTCTCGCTTTTTGTCTTAACGTTTTACAGCATAATGTTTTTATCGGATTTAAAAATGGTTATAAAAATAAAATAAAATTTATTCAATTTTGAAATTCTTAAATTCATAATGTCCATAAAGTTCATAATAGTGCTTTATTTTAAAAGCAAAAATGAAAAAAAATAATGGAACATATCTTAAATGAAAAGAATGAAATTAATAAAAAAGTTTTTATTTCAAGGTATTTTACTTCTTTCTCACCGATATTAAGAATATCATGAATTTTACTTGTAATTTATACTTGATTCTCATATCAAAATGCAGCATTTATATTTCTTTTTAGAGTTAGAAACTCTAGCAACGAAAAACTTTTAACATTTTTTTTTGATTCATGTATGCAAAATGCATACTAGTAATTTATATTTAATTATTATATCAAAAGGCAGCATTTATATTTCTTTTTAGAGTTAGAAACTCTAGCAGCGAAAAACTTTTAACATTTTTTTTTTTTGATTCATGTATGCAAATGCATGCTAGGTATTTGGCGTCGGTGAAATATTTTTTTTTACCGATAAAATCAACTGAAGACGCAGGTTGCACAACACTGTATGTAACAAAAAAAAATTTTGACATATATAAATTTCAGTTTATTAACTGTTAAAGCAACGTTTTTTTTTATTTAATAAAAAAACTACTTCAGAAACTGAGATTTGGGTAATCGGTTCACAAAATTCAGAAGTATGTTTGACTACTTATTTTCAATATACACCCTACTTATACCTGTCTGTAAAGTCCAATTCGTCTAGTAATTCAAAGAAACCAGCATCCCTGCAATAGAAAAAGGAAACATTTTATCAGAAATATTTCTTAATACATTTAAAGAAAAAAATTATATAAATAAACCTACCCTTTCGAACATCCAATTCCAAGAAGCTGGTATTTCTGCAATAAAAAAAATAAATCATTTTGTTAAAAATGGTTTAAATATGACTTAAATGACATTTTTAATATTTTAATAATAGATATTTTCTTCTTTACGCACTTTTATTTATGGGATAAGCACTTCTGGCCGGAATTCTTGGCTGGCATTAAGTATAAAAAGGGTGCATGTATATTTTACCTTTCAAATTATTGCGACAAAATGTCAAAAAATTATTCGATTTCTTATCACGTGAAATTAGTTGCATAAAAAATTTTAATTTCTTGTTTCATTTTCTCCAAAATGAAAATTCCTGGTTCACAATAACAGAGCATTACCTTGATTAAATTTTTTATGGAAAAAAACATATGTTAAATGTCTGCTTTTATATTATTATTGTAATAATTTTATATCAAGCGATTTATCAATTTTAATGAGAAAATGGTTCTCAATGTTCATCATTTGGAAAGGAATTTAATAAACCAGTGGTCAATTATTTTTCTAAATTTTGATCCTCAACCAAGAATTTTCTTGTCATAATGAGGTTTGTTATCTGCCATTCTTAGAAATAGTCGTAAAGAACTCCAATTTTTTGTTGGAATATATATGATTTCTTTGGTAAAGAGTTGTTGGAAGCAATAAAAGTAATGGATTTGTAAGATGGTTGTTGTTTATAGAAATAATATGTCATTCGCCACCTTCATTTGAAGGTTTTTCAAATTTTTTTTTAAATAAAGAAATATTTTAAGTTAAAAAATAAAAGTTCAGAACCGTGGCTTTCTAACCATATAAAAATTATCTTTTTATGTTTATTATTACGAGAGTTCATATTGTGCTGAAAATTGGTATTATGGAACTTTTTTTTGCATATATGACGATCATTTAAGAGTAATACCCTTAAAATAATCGGTGAAAATTCGGTGTGTCTCATCGTAAAAATCAAAAAATTGACGAGGTACAAATGATATGAAGCTTTTGGTCCACATCGTTACAACTTTACTTAAAAATCAAAGAAGGATTTAGGATGGTATTAGACTTTTATGTATTATTATTTATTATTATGCGAATGACCTAAAATAATGATTCAGGTGATATCGATGTTTGACATTACGGTTACTCAAATGAACAAATGTTAATATTGCACATTATGCAATGCAAAATTCTGTATGGTTGGTATTATTAGAAATTTATTTCAAACGTTTCAAATTAAAAAATAAAAATAAATCAATTCGTTAGAAAATTAAAGTGTGTGAATGTGAATTTTTTTAATGAATGCTATAACTTTTAATATAAAGAAAAATGCACTTCAGCACTTGAATCAATAAATCTTTTCCTATCGGTACTAAAAATCTCAGATTGTCCTTGCATAACTTCTGTATGCAATACTTCTAAAGATAGACGCCGTTCTTTGTTTCTTTTCTGAGAATTCTCTTTTAGTAATTCATTCCTAAAATAGAGCAATACAAATAATATATATGTCTGGAAGAACTTTTAGGAAAACTTGCCATTTTTAAATTCTAATAAACGAAAGTCGAAGATCAGATAATATTTTGATCATTTGCAAAATGACGAATGCTATGATATGTTATTATGCATCCTTTAAATGATTTCTAAGAATAAATAGTCAAATGACCAGGTAAATTATACTAGTTTAATGTTGATGTTAAACGAATGGCAAAAAGGCATTTATTCGTATAGTCAAAATTTTTTTAGTTCCTGGAATCGAATAATCGAATATATTATTTATCTTAAAAAAAGTTTCTTAATGGTAATACTATGTGATCGCTGTAGCAGGACTGAAGTCTTTGTTGGCAAGATATTTGTGCAATCACACTTTGTGTGATCATTTGATAAAATAGTTGCCACAACAATTGTGAAAATTAACTTATTGACGGAGTTTAACAATGATAAAAATTGAGAAATTATTAATGATATTTATCAGATAGATCTTTTAGAAATAGTATTTGCTCACGATTAATTTACGGTTGAAATTCTAAATTCGATTAAAATTTGGTACTAAGGAATAAAGAGTAAATAAAGTCTATGATTTGTTATTGATATTATAAGTTATTACATTTAAGGAATTTTATCACGAGTAAATACTATTGTTGTTTGATATGTACAAATAATACTTATTTTAAAAAAATTAAAATTCAAGTGGCTACAATTTGTGACATGTTATACGAAAATCAAATTAATTTGATGTAACAATATTTAAAGATTTTCCGATATTCGTATCATTCAATAATTTTCACGAAAGTAGTAAAGAATCGTAAACTCACATGTCTCGTTACAATAATCATTTTATTCGAATCTAATACTTCGGGTTTGTGTTCATGTGCATTAAATGTAATACCACTTGTTAAATAACTTTCAAATAATAGCTGCTATTTATACGGGATTTTACAGATACATATATACACTCAATATATCAATTATTTCCTCTTATCGTTCGTCATGAAGCCTATCAAATGTTTTACAACTTCAGAAGTTTTTGTAGGGTCGGTAAATATTTGCAATGGTTTGTAATCTTCTGCGCCAAAAGAATTTGTAATTTATGTAATTTATGCGGTACGCTTGGACTTTGATAACTTATAGCTTTCCAGTTTTAAAACACGTTGACATATCTCTTTTTTCATTAGTTGGTAAATTAACACGCAATAAAGGATTACGCGTCTCTCACTATATGCAAATAAAATGCAAATATTCATTTTTTCCTTGAAATAAATATATGTTTCCGCTAAGACTAACGCAAAAATGAGTTATATAAAGGGTACTCATTTCCATACCTTTTTTTTTAAAACAAAAAATTTACATTTACATATAATTATGGCCCACTACAGACAGTCTCAAGGTTATCAAAAAAGATACCTCAAGAGAAAAATTAGGTATCAAAATAGAAACGGCAACTTGATCGGAAGAGCACCAAATCTCTTCCCTCAACGCAATGCAGTTATTAACAACTCATTTGCAAACCAATTGTTTAATGGATACCTTCGTTTCCCCTAATCCAAACATTCTTTGCATGGCGTCATTCTTTGCATTCATCGTAATTAATTGTTTGGCTTAAAATCTTTTTTCTTTAAAAAAAAACGCGTACTTTTATTTTTACATTATATTATTTACTTCGTATTTTTAATAACTTCGATACTCGTTTAAATTTTAAAATTCATTTCATTGTCATTTATCGATTATAAACGTTTCTAGTAAGTTCTTCTCGTATATATCGAACCGACACGTAAATTAAATATCGTCAGTATACTTTTTTTTTCGGAGAATGGATATTTATTTATTTTTATTCGATTTAAATTGGATGAGCGTATTTCAATAATTCTTCTGTTCGTACCGATCCTCGTATAAATTAATTTTCTTTTAAAAAAATAATATACTTTATTATCCTCATTTTTTAAAATAAATAATTACAAATTATGATAAATAATAATTTCTAAACAATACGTAATTTTTTTTTTCTTTTTTTTTGTCCCCCCGTTTTTTTTCGATTAGACAGTTAGAAATTATTCTCTATATGATTTAAAATTTTTATGGAAACTTCAATATTCATTATGCTTATTAAAAAATAAAATAAAAATTTTAATTTTAAAATATTATAAATATTATGTAATGATTTCAGTTAATTTTTCGTTCATTGTTCTAAAGGAGTATATTTTGTTTTATGGCTTTCGTATGCAGGGATAACCCCTTTTTATTTTAGCGTTACATATATAGTTTATAAATTCAAAAAAAAATAAAATAAATAAATGCCAGTGCTTTTTTTATTAACTTCATTGAACGCAGTAATTGTTATGATTTTCCTCAATTATTAAATGTATTACAAAATAAATTGGATATCCCATGTAAACATTCTTACATTCTTACATTCTTATTTTGCTTCAACAGATTTTCAGTATTAAAAGTTTTTCCTTCCGATGATATTCACATGTCTGTAATACATTATTGATATATTACTTTGCTCTATAAAATGGTAAAGCTCACGAGGCTCAGCAAAGGTTTTATGAAAAGTAAATGAAGGCCAAGTAAAAATTTTCGTTTATTCGCTCACGTCATAAAAAAAAAAAAAAAATAATAAATATCTTTTTTTTTTTTCTCGTTATATCCCATGAAATCAAGCTATAAATTATAATTTTTATTTTTTTTTCACGCAATTTCTGAAAAAATTGGCTCTTTTATTTCATAATCAATCAATCACTATGTTTTACAATTTTTATGAATTATTAATTAATTAAATGAAAATATTATTCACTCCGAATTTACATTCCTAGCATTATTATATTTAAATAGTGAACGTAATAATTATTTAATATTATAATAGATTTTCTTTTCTTTAAGATTTAATATAAGTATATTTGACAATGATATACAGTATTGTCCTTCTGTACTTACCATAAAATATGGAAAATTTCGTTACTCGACATCGGAATTAATTACCGAAAAAAATTATTTGAATATTCATTTCTGCTGTACAAATAATAGTACTATGATTGTGTCCTATAATGATCAATTTTTATTTATTTGGTGGTTAATTATTATACGATAAAACTATATCATTATAGCATGTATAACATACTTATTCAAATAAAAGCAAGAATCTACGACACCAGTCCTCAATCAAGTTTTGTTTCACCAGTAAATGGATATATTCTAACGGATTACAATCATATATAAGAATTGAAGCTACGTTACAATCGGTATCGAGATTAACTGAAGAGATTATGACTTTACATCTTCAACCTAAAATTATCTTAATCATAATTTTAATATGAAGCGAGGTGCGAGCTTTTCAGTATAAATTTTCAGAAGGGTTACTTCACTGCAACAAAGGAAAGACGCATTTTCTTTCATTTCAAATCAAATATTCATTTCCAAAAAAAAAAACTTTCAATTATAATAACTTCATTTTTATTTGTCTCATCGAAGGACAAGCGATAATTAAGTTATTATAACGAATTCGAAATATTATATTTCCAAAAATTCTTCAAATAAATTCTTCATACTAAAGAGGTTAACTAATACATGAATACGAAATAATGAAACTTGACTTTCTAACTTCTAAGTGTTAAATCCTCGCCCAAGCAATTGTTCACTCCGATCATCAAAATAAAATCAGTAACTTTACACATTAAATGCTGCACCGTATATACGTTAAAATACAAGCCTGATGTGGACGGATTGACCTTCTTAGTCCAGTCAGAGAAAATCCTACATCATTTATTAAAAAGCCAGATTTCGCTTGATCATTTCCAGTATGACACAAGCATTACACATCCGAAATTTATGTTACATTTATGAAATGTCGGACTGGACAGAAATTTAACGTTGAGAGTTAAGTTGTTTGACATTTAAAGTTAACTGTGAAATTCAAATGATTTGCTGTTACTGTCAAAGAATTTGACTTTCGGTCAAATCCTTTGCCAATAATACTAGTATCAAACAGTTTGACGAATTGGAAATAATTTTCCATATTTAGTTAAAATTCAAAATGGTGAAAGAAATTCTCTTTTTGGAAGGAGGTATGCTTCCTTTTTAGGAAAATTGTTTTTAAAATTCAAAAGATTTGCGTTTAATGATAAACACTTTGCGGATATTAACGCCAATATGCTTTGTACTTCAAATTCAAACAATATAGTATTTAATATCAAACAATACCTTTAAACTTCTGTCCAGCCACAAATGATCGGCAGATTTTGGCGCAATTATAAGTCTAACGTTACATTTAATTATATTATAATATCCAGAATTTCAGAGTTTCTAGTTTAAATATTCTAGTTTTAAATTGATATGGATAAAGCCTCACGGACAGAAAAAAAGTGTTCTGAGTGTGATAATCCTAGTAAGGGTCTTTGTCCGACTTGCACCACACGTCATATCCAAGTGAAAATAGATGAATTTATCAAATATACTCAAACATCAGCTCATAAAGTGGAACAGGCGGTCCAATGGGTTGATTGGAAAGAACTCTCTGATATTAAGAAGATTGGTGAGGGTGGTTTCGGTTCGGTATATTCATCTTGCTGGTCAAAAGATATTAGTTTTATGAGAAAAAAGGTGGGGAAAAAAAAGAGAAGAAGAGTTATAAAAAGCGAAAGAGAAATTATTGCTTTAAAAACAATTGGTAGCCCAGATTTATCGATGGATAATTTCCTGAAAGAGGTAATTTATCATTTTTTTTTTGCCAATCTTAATTTGAAATATTATAATAATATGATTATACGTTCATACATATTAGGCAGAAGCCTTATTTGATTGTTATAACCAAGAAAACAGCGGTTTCTGCATTAAGGGCCTTACACAAAACCCCATTTCCATGCAATACTATATCGTAACTGAATACGCAGAAAATGGTGATTTACGTAAATATTTGCATGTGAACCCTAACCTTTCTTGGGAAAATCGATTGTATATAGTGTGGGATATTAGTTTGGATTTAGAACGTATTCACAAAGCTGGCCTCATTCATCGTGACATTCATGCTGGGAATATCTTGCACACGGGAAAATTCGTTCACCTTGAAGAGGGGAAAGAAGTACATGAGGGAGTGGCATACATTTCGGATTTTGGTTATTCAATGGCAGCTAGTTATCCCCACAACAATGAGGAAAATGTCTACGGTGTCATGCCTTACATCGCTCCAGAAGTCTTTAATGGAATGGGCTATTCAATGAAATCAGACATATATAGCATTGGTATTATCATGTGGGAGCTTGCTAGTGGAAAACAACCGTTTGCGAATATCTCTCATGATGCTGAACTTTTACTAAAAATCTATGGTGGATTACGCCCAGAGCCAACTCCAAACGCGCCGCTTTTCTACCTAGAATTAATGCAAAGTTGTTGGCATAAAGATCCATCTAAGAGGCCAAAAGCAGAAGAAATCGGAGATATGATCGAAAAACAGATGGAAATTGGTTTAGATAAAGAAAAAATGCAATTTATTGAAGCAGAAGAAAAACAAAAAACTGATAGTAAAATTGATAATGACAAAATTGATCCCAATGCTATTTACACAAGTAGATTATTACCTACTATTAATTCATTATTATCTAAACGAAATTCCTTTTAAGTAAAACTGATAATAATTCATTACAATACTTAGACTTTTGTAATTGCTGAATTGAGTCAGTTTAAAATTGAAGAAATAATTATTATTTTTTCACTAATTTGATTCTTATTATTATAGGCTAGCAATAAATAGCATTTATATATATATATACTGTATATTGTCTAACATGATGTATTACCGCCATTTTAAAATGGTATATCTTGATTATATTTAATCAATTTTTTCTCATAAAATATAAATTAAGTACACTAGTAGGTGTCACAGCATTTTGAAATGGTAGTAATTAATCGAACAAATCCTTTTTATTAATATGATTATAATGATTAAAATTGTATTGGTTGTAATTTCTTGAATTCGCAATAATTTAATAAAGAGGAAAATTTCATACCGCTTGGAATTATAGAGAAAATTTCTAGCTCTCTCTACATCTTTATATTTTTGTATATCGAAGTTAGAGTTCTTAATCTAATCAAGTATATATCGATCATTGAACGATTATAAAAATACGATTTAATAATATTTACTGTGGTACCATATTAACTTTTCATTTTTTTGCCTATTTTATAGTTTTATATTAGTAGTGACAATCCTAGCTAAGCCACTTGCAAAGTTTGAAATCGCTAGAGTTTCGCGTCTTTGACTTTTCTATGTAGGAACGCAAGATTCCGACGGTAATAAATTTCCTATTAACTCAATATTGGATGAAGTACCACAATTACAAAATTTTTATATTAACAATTTTTATACCAATAAGAACGAATAAATAAATAAGGGCATCACCGCACCATTGGCAAATATTAATAGGCGGAGTTTCATGACATTTTTAATTCTGCCCAAAATTATACCTTAATTCTGGTAAGGTGACAATCACCAGCGGTGATATTTAGCAATACTCCATAAATAAATATATATTGTTTGCGAAAAACACGATCTATTATTATTATTTTTATTTTTAATGAAAGTTTTTGTTATGTAAATTTTTTTAAAGGCATCAATATTGAACTATACATAACATACCGTATGCGTGATCTTTCAATCAATTGATCACGATTTTTGATTAAATTCCTTATTACGTTAAATATTATAAGTGTACCTCTCTTCGATGAAAAATTTTGTAGAAACTTCTGCCGACGGCAACTAACTCGATAATATATATATATGAATAATCTCATATTAGTGAATGTAAATAATGGCATCCCAATAAAAATTTTATCCATTATTCTGTAAAAAATGTGCCTTTCGCGGAAAATTATAAATAATTCGATAAATTCCGTGATAAAAGGTTATTAATTCCGGAAATATGAGTCTTTTACGGAAAAATAGATGGAATATAAAAAACGGATAAACTTTTTTTACAGGGCATATATAACAGTTTAGTATTTATTAGTATGTAAGGTACCTATTATAACAATGCAATTGTAATTATAATCCAGTTATGACCATAATATTACACTTATCACTAAAAATCCAAAATAAAGACGGATTAGCTTTAAAAGTAAGCAGACAGATAGTTCACATTGGCAATTATTTAAAAAAACTTAACATCCACAGACTTTTCTAAATGACAGTACGAAAGAAATATTAGCAACATACATGTTCAGTTCTTTCGGAATGTCTTTCAATTCACAATATTCCAAAGTGAAATAGTTACATATAAAATACTTGTAACACGTGATTTATGATACACAAATTCATAATAAACAACGGTTTAATTTTAATATTACGAGAGAATTTTTTGTATTACATCTATTAAATATTTAATTAAATTAACTATGAAAAACAAATTTACGTTTAAAATTTGTTTATAATTTAAAGAAAGTTTATTGGTTCAATTTGTGAAATTGTTAATCATCGATTTCGTGCGACAAAAACTTCGGAATTAGAATTCTTAAAATTTTCTATTATAATTTCTTTAACTGGAAGTTCGTGTATTATAACAAATTCGATACTAATTATCGGGAAATGCCGAATATTTGTTTGCTTTCAGAAGTATAAAATCACATGTTATCATTTTTCGTTTAATCTTATCAATAGTCGTACATTAATATTTCAACTTTAATTGGCCGATAAATATTTCTTTTTTTTCCCCCGCATTTTTTTTATAATAAATGACAGATAATAATGCACGTTTATCGTACAGTATATTAAAATGTCCCACTATCAAAAAGATAATAATGTAATAATGACGAAATATTGAGAAGAATCGTAAACTACAACAAAATACAATTAATTATTTATATTGTTTAAAGGACTACTAGAATTAATAAACGAACTTTAATCTGACAGATAACTTTTATTTAAATATCAATAAAACAAAAGTTACTGTAAATTTTAATTTAGTATAATGTTGTTTATTATTTTATCAATTAGTTAATTAAAATGAATGCGATGTATTGTTAAATTTTCGCTAAAACATTTGTAGGACATTTGAAGTTTCCTGGTATGAACTCGTGATCATAATTATTGGTACAAATTTGTTTGCGATCATCTCGTGCGACTAAATCTAATCGGTTTTTGCCGTAAAATATAGGAGAAATCCGGTTGACAGTTGTGACCTGTTACGTCATTGTTATTTTTTTAAAATAAAATAAATTTAGATAATTTACTTTGACCCCTAAATATATGTACTAATATGTGAGCCAATAGGTAGGTTATCTAAAGTGTAGTTTGACAAAAAAGGAAAAAATGTGGCCTCACATGTCATATTGAATGTTACACGTGAGAAAGAACAATTATTAAAATTTTAAAAACTTCGAATCAGTGAATATTAACAAAATTTTTAATTAACCTGCAGAAATTATTATAAATGAATCTTGTTCTCCCATGGTAAACATCGCTATATTTAGTATGTTCTTCCATAGTATCTTCGATATTAACCTGTAAATTGACAATTTGATAACACGTTGAATATATTGATTTTTTAATTTGCTGAAATTTAATTATTTCCCACCTTTAAAATAAGGTAACTTTTCGCGCATTATCGGGTATTTATAAAGGTTCATTATTTCTCAATTCTCACTTCGTTTTTTTTTTAAAAAAAAAAAATTACAATCTTTATATTCAATATATATGAAAATGTCTCAATACAGAAGATCTCGAGCTTATCAAAAAAGATATCAAAGGAGGCGAATTCTGTATCAAATCCGCAATAATAATGAAACATTAAGAAGAATTATAAATCTTCCTCAACAAAATACTGTTGCTAATTCATTCGCAAGTCAATTTTTTAATGGATCCCCATTTTACTAAACTAAACACTTTTATTAAATAAAATAAACATCATTTAATCAATTATTTAATATTTAATTATTTGTAATTTAATTAATAATTTAGAAAAAAAACGCGTGCTCTAATCATGGGTTTTAAATTTATATTTTATTTTTTCCATATTTCATAAATATTTTCGATTGATTCTCTCATTTATTCAATATAACTATTTACAATATACTGAACCTTTATATCCACGGAATTTAACGCCATATTTATGGCCTACATTCGAATCTTGGATACGCTGTACAAATATCCTACCTTTTCGTTTATAATTCGCTTCACATTATCATTACTTATAGAATAATTCTATTTAACACATTTTGCATAAATATTTTCCAATCGGTGAATTTATTTCTAATTTTTATCAAAAAATTAATTTTTCTCGTATCGACTGCCCCATCTGCGTAAATTTATATAATAATATTAAGCTTTTTCCCTGGATCGATGTTTTAAGACAATTTTTACTTAATAATTAGTTTTCTAAGAAGATCTAATGTTTTAAATATATTTTTTACTTTAATTATTATAACTCATCAGATGTACAATCCCAAACCGAAATTCAATTAAGTAGATCGAATTGGGATCACCATTTATAAGATTTTTTATCATAACATGAAACAATTGAAACATGAACTCTGTTCCATATCAATACTAAAGCCTAATAAATTAATTAAGATTTTTCATAAATTGGTATTTTGGAAATGATATAAATAATATTTACTACTGAATTAATTTATTAAATAACAACCCTTTTAACGAATATTCTTTTCGCTAAAATAAATCACTCTCCATCCAATAACTGACGGTCATTAGGAATACTGCGGTGACACTGCGGTGACCAATAGGAATTAATGCTACTAATACGAACATACTGGTTTTGGTACGAAATCTCGACAAAATCTCGACAATCCAATATCTTGGCAAGTCAAAATCAAAATCTAGACAAAATTATAACACATTTAAACTAAAATATTACATATTGCAACAAATTATTTTATTAGAACACACATCACAAAATTGTCGATATAACGATAATGACTTGTCAGGATTTTGGATTGTCGAGATTTTGTGTTAGTCGTGCGAGTGACTGTCCGAGATTTTGATCGGATACCCAGAATACACTGATTTATTACCACGACAAACTTGTTAAACATAATTATTATTGGTACAGTCTCATGATGTCATACAATAAAAAATCTTAATTTTTAATATTTCTAGCTGTTGCGATTAACTATTTCCTATTATGAAATTAAAAAGAAAACGTTGCTTCGTACGAGTCGACCTGGATTTATTGCTTTGAACTGGGATGACTCGAATTAGATTTATAATTTTATTATTCATTTTATTATTTATACCAATTAATTGTAAACTTTAATCCTTATTATGACTTCATTATACATTAATAGATGTAAGATCATAAGTTTAAATATAAATACCCTCGATCATTTCCGTTCCGTATCTTTCCGATAATCAGACCCCATGTATAAAGTATCTGTCATTTTCACGTGTTAGCGCATGCCGTAATGCGGGCCAAAAGTCGCGTGATCGCGAAATATATTTTTCCGGTGTCGCTATTAAATCAAGTAAATCAAGGGATACTTTGTATTACTTAAATTGATACAACGCCGAATTACCTTTTTAGGTAAATTAGCTATTTTCCATATAAATAAACAATTTTCTTGATTTCTTCCTTTAAAAATAAAAATAAATAATAAATATTCTGACATGGACGAAAAAAATGATATTTGTATTCCATCATATTTAAGGTTCTCTCCAGCTTATAATTATATAAATTCTAATAAAATTAAATTACCAACTAAATTAAATGCCAGTGATTCTTCAAAATGGTTAAAAGTTAGTGAAGATGGATTAACAATTATTTATAGAGGAGGTAAGAAAAATATCTTTTTTTTTATTATTTTTTTTTACTTTTTTGTTTTATTTTATTTAAAAAAATCAAATAATTTTAAATTTAACATCAATAGTTCACTTAGATCTTAGATATAGTTATGTTGGTTCTATAAGAGCAAATCATTACGTACCACCTGAAGTTGGGTTATTTTATTATGAAATAAATATAATTGATAAAGGTACGTGTGGGTTAGTATCAATTGTATCAATCAAATTAATATTAATTTTTTTTTTAAATTCAAATAACCATAATAACATTATTGTTATTTTAGGATTATTGGACTTGGATTTTGTGAACCAAATATACGATTAGGTACTATGCCAGGTAAATATATTATAATTTCTTTTTTTTTTTTCCTCGTTTAAAATTTTTTTAATAAAATATCCATTTTTTTTTATATCGAATAGGATGGGATTATAAATCATATGGATATCATGGGGATGATGGTAAAAAATTTGCATCATCGGGTAAAGGTAGTATTTATGGTCCAACATATACTACTGGTGATACAGTTGGCGTTGGAGTTAATTTTTTTGACAATACAATGTTTTTCACTAAGAACGGTATACATTTAGGTAATTAATTTCTTTTCATCAAAATTTATTGTCGTTTTATTATTATTTAGTTCTCGCGTCTAAAATTATTTAAAATATAATTATTAGGAACTGCATTTACTCATGTTGAAAGTAGTACTCTATATCCTGTGATTGGTTTGAGAAGTTTAAGAGAATGTGTTTTAGTAAATTTTGGACAAAAGCAATTTATGTTTGATATTGATCAATATATACAAGTAAGTATAAAAAAATAATAATTCGTATAAATATAAATATATTAATTATGCATAATTAATGTATAATGATTTTTATTAAAAAAAATTTTTATTTTTTTTAGAAAGTTATTAATGAAGTATCTGATGAAAAATAGTGAACAAATGCAAAATTTTACTTAATTTGGGCATTATTAATTTTAGTTAGAAATTTTTAATTTATTTTGTCATGAATTAAAAAAGTAATAAAAGTAATGTATATAATGAAATATTATTTGAATATTTTCATGATCTTATTATAATTAGTGATTCCATTTATATAATGTTATTTGTTTTTTGTTTTTTTTTTTTGTCATTCTCATCATCTTTTCTTCTCCCGATTTAATTTGATTTTGAACAGAAATAATTCTAGATTCGTTCCGTGCTTAAGTTTGTGATATAAATACTTGTTTTCTTTATCGCTTGTGATACTGATCAAAATCATCAAACCCTTTAATGTCTAGGTAAATCTTTTTTTATCAACGATCAAAATTCATCATTAATATCATTTTATGAATAGAAAGATGATTATCCCACAGAAAATATCATTCAAGTGTTTGAAGAAACCATATACACCAAAAGATTTTAATACGAAATTATGAAATCGTAGAATTTCGATCAGACATCATGATTTTTATTATTTTATAAGATGTTGGCGTAATGATGCGTCAATTGTTCAGTGAAATGGTTAGTAACATCTTAAATTCACATAATTATCTCATTTTATTATTTATTCATCTTTATTGAAAAAAAAAAGAAATTATAAGTTAGTAATATAATATACAATGAACATCAACAGTTAATCGAGAACTTTGTCCTCAAATGATACATAAAGATTTGCACAAAGATCACAAAGATCAAATATTTTTTATTAACAGATAATATATATATATATAATATAGTAACTATCGTACTTTAAATTATATATATACCAGATAACATTAACTTCAGTAACGAGAAAAAACACAGATTTGAACATACAAAAATAAAAATATATACTTATATTGACTACAATAACTACAGTAATGTGGGTCGTTAACTTCAGTAACGAGAAAAAACACAGATTTGAACGTACAAAAATAAAAATATATACTTATATTAACTACAATAACTACAGTATTGTGGGTTGAACGTACAAAAATAAATGTCTATTAATATTCTCATTAATATTAACCAACTATCTACCTTAAATCGACGTTCATATAAATTCCTTTTTCATTTAACAAAATTCTTTTTTTTAATTTTGGTCCATTTGTTTAAAAAACTTATAAATATTTCATTAATTATTCAAAGAATTCCAAAATGTTACTGAGAGTCGAAGTCTTGGACGTTTATTAATACTACACACGATAAATGTTAACCCATTATACGCAGTAGTATTAACCAACTATTTGCATCCAACTATCTATCCTAATCACGTTCAACAAAATTCTTTTTTTTTTTGATTTTGGTCCATTTTTAGAATCGAGCTTGTGAGAAGAGCTGTTGTCTCACCACATCATATTAAAGGGACCTGGTGTAACTGTCAAGGAAATCTAAAATGTTACGGAGAGTCGGAGTATTGGACGTTTATTAATAAATACTACAACGCATAAGGTTATCCCCCTATACGCAGTAATAACCAACTATTTGCATCCAACTATCTACCCTAAATCGACGTTCATATTATGAATTCCTTTTTATTCAATAAAATTCTTTTTTTTTTTGATTTTGGTCCATTTTTTTAAAAAATTATAAATATTTGTTTAAAAAAAAATTATTCAAAGAGTTCTAAAATGTTACGAAGAGTCGGTGTCTTGGAGACGTTATTAATAAATACTACACACGAAGTAGGTGAACCCCCAATACGTAGTGTTAAGTATTAACCAACTATCTCCATTGCGAAGTGTTGTCTTCACAGAAGTATGTTTGATGAATATAAAATTTACGGTAAATGATGTATTATGACTACTTGACCCACAAGGTCAAATTAATTTGAAGTCCAAAACTGAAGAAATTATAAAAGCAACTTTAGTAGTCATTATTAATGATAAAAAGAAAGGAATAATATGATAAAAGGAGTGGAGCATCTACATTTAATGTATTGCTCAGAAAGTTTTTTTTTTCGAGGAGAAAAAATTTTTTTCACCTGGGAAAGTTTTTTTTCACCTGGGAAATTTTTTTTTTGGTAAGATCACGTAACTAAAAGCTGGTCTGAAAATCTGTGCCAGGTTAGTGTCGATCACAACTATAATAGGAAGACGTGATTGTTCAAAAACACTAAGTATATGAGGGACTTGAATTTTTTATGTGCCAAAAATTTATTTGTCACCGTTATTTGTCACTGTGATCGACACTAACCTGGCACACGTGCTGGATGTGCTGGATGTGATGCCGCGATTTATTATCCTTTTTTTACAGATTTGCCATGCGGGCTAGAAACAAGTATTAACTAAATATTTTTCTCTCCAAGATTTATATATGGTGACACCCGTAGCAAAAGGGGGAACTGATTTTACGATTTAAGTCATGTGATTAATTTGCTACTTACTATAAAAAAAATTTGATTTTTATGCGTTTTTTTGCATTTGAAGTAGTAAACACTTTTATATTATTTATTAAATATCATACTATAAATAAAAAGGCAAATAACAATATTAATATATCATATAAAAAATTTTTTTTTGAAAGATTAGGTCACATCTTGACTCACATAGTGTCATCTTAAAAAAGAGAAAGAAAGAGAAAAAAGAATATTTTAAATTGTTGCTTGCTTTGACATGTTGTGTTAGTAATTGATCAACCATTAAATACTAGAATTGGAACATTATAGAGAGCATAAATTTACGATAGGGCCAACTTCAGAATTTATTGGATTCTCGCCCAATTCCCAAATGTCTACTTAATAAAAGTACAAAATAATCCTCCCCCTTGCTATGGGTGTTCAATATAGGAAGTATTGATAAACTGGGTCCATTCGGCATCGCTTCCAAAAAATGGTAGCCTTTGCGGTTCTTTTAGAGTCATAGTTAGAATTAGGATTAGGGTTAGGGTAAAGAGTAGGTTAGGAATTCATCACATAGTGACACGCCCCATTTTATATGTAAATTTATTATTGTACTTTAAGAGCGGGTGTATTATGATACTTTCATTACATGGTAAACTCCATCCTTTAGAATCAAACCTTATTAAAAACTATGTATCTTGTGCAAATCCTCAAGCAAAAGAATTTTCACA
Organism: Oehlia diaphana; assembly: GCA_003833135.1. Lineage (NCBI taxonomy): Eukaryota > Fungi > Glomeromycota > Glomeromycetes > Glomerales > Glomeraceae > Oehlia > Oehlia diaphana. The sequence continues at coordinate 62,960 of QZLH01000139.1, read as the reverse complement.
AAATCATACAATCGAGAGTAAGTTTTTTACCGATTGATCTTTATTTATAAAATAAAAATTGAGCGAAAATATTCTAACAAAATCAATAAATTTCAATCTTAACGTTTCCATATCTATGCAAAGTTATTTAATAACGAGAATAATTTACAATAAGAAAAAAAAAATGAGATGAATGATAAAAAGAGTGTAGCATCGATATTGCTTGGAAATGAACATGAGAAGTAATGAAAAAAGTTATGTTTGTTTTTTCTCTTTGTGTAGAACATGAGAGCAAATGATATTATATTTAATAAAAGTGAACAAATCGATACTATTTGTTATTGATTTAGCCAAGTCTTTTAAAAAACTTGTTGTCACCCGATCACCAACGTTGAGGTGCATCAACATTGATCAGAGAGGTAAAGGGAAGGAAAAGCGAGAGAGAAGAAAAGGCAATGAGCGAGGGAACAAGGGAAAGGGAAAGGGAAAGGGAAAGGGAAGGAGAAAGCGAGAGAGGAAAAGGAAAGGAAAAGAGAAAAAAGGAAAGAGTAAGGGAATAAGGGAAGGGGAACGAGAGAGGGGAAAAGGAAAAGAGCGAGGATAAGGGCCATTAGTATACTTTTATATATTTAGTACCGTAGTTATCTAATATAGCGTGACATATCAGATTAATAAAGAAACCAAATATCAATTGACTATTATTTGGTCCAGTAATAATATTATCAGTTTGATGAGACTGTTCATGCAATTTTTATAATAAATTCTCCACCACTATCCATAATTTTATTATTACGCTAGGACATAGATAATATGAGATGAAACCAAAAATAACAAATATGTTAATCTCTTCACAGATTTGGGTTGATATACAATGCAAAACAAAAATCGTAATACTGATTATATAGCCAATATACTAGTTTAAAAGACATTAAAATATGAAATTTATTATAAAATAAATGACTTATGACATTCTAAATGTCAAACTAATATAAAAACTCTGAAGTATAAAAAATAAAAGCAGATAAAATGATAAAATAAATCAAACAATATATGAATATAAATCATAAATTATAAATATAATTTTGTTAATTTTCAACTTTAGAAACAGATAATCCAAGGTATGGATCAGGCCTATTCACAGGGACAATTTTTCTTTTAATGTGAAATCCTTCAATTGGCCTAAAAACAAAATTCCTAACTAACATACTTAATAATATTTTAAATTCAATCAAAGCTACTTTATTGCCTATACAAGTTCTTGTACCAGTAAGGAAAGGCAAATAGTTTAGATTTGATACATTCTTAATTAAGGAAGGATCCAACCATCTTTTTGGATCAAATTCGGCAGCTGTTGGACCCCAAATTTCAGGCAGTTTATGAAGTGCTTCAATTGCAACTAACATTATAGTATTCTATTTTAAAATAATAATAAAAAAAAGGTCAAATTAATAATTTTAAATTTTTGGAAAAAAAAATATAAATATATACCTTTGGAATGTGATATCCTCCCAAAACTTCATCTTTAGTATTAGTTCGACTAGTAGCAGGAACTAAAGTAAAATTACATAGTTAATGAGATGATATAAAAAAGGATTAAAAAAAATTAAATTCGTACTTGGAGAATTTAATCTTAAAGTTTCTTTAACTACGCAATTTAAATATTCCAAAGAATTAATTTCATCAAATGTAGGATTGAAATTTGATTTATCAGGAAAAGCTTTAACCAATTCTTCACGCAATAAGTCTTGCTCATGTTGATATTGTGCCAGGAAATATAAAGCCCAACAAGTTGCTGTACTTGTTGTTTCATGTCCTGCTAATAAAAATGTCATAATCTAAATATTCAAAAAAAAGTGATTAACACTGGTAAGATTTTCAAGTTATATTAGATCCGTAGCACATTACAAAAGAATCCTCTTTTATTTTACCTGATATTTTAATTCTTCGTCAGTCATTTTCTCTTCAATGGGTAATGTTTTATTAATATTAATTAAAAGAGACAAGAGATCTTTTCCTTTTAATTCTCCATTTTCTGCTTCTTTATATTTTTCTTCAACCAATTTCTTTGATACGCGGTCAATAATTGCACAATTATTTTTAAATTGCCTATTTATATCTATCGGAAGTTCTCTAATGTATGGAATAATATTTGATAAATAACTAATGACAAGCCGTAGAACAGAACTTGGGGCATTCATAAGAGAATCATAAGCTTCTGCTAATTCATTTGAAGACGTTAATGAATTAAATTCGTAATTAAATCCTACAAAAAAAAAAACTTATTATAAACGCGTAGAATGTGTAAACATCAACATAGAAAAAATTATTATCTTCTTACCGACTAGGCCAATCACATCTAATGTAGCTTTTGAGATATGAGGAGTAAGATTAATTTCAGATTCTCCTAAGTTCACTTTATCTTCGATTAAACTTTTTAAAGTAAAAGCTACTTGAATAAATGTTGGAACCATTTCCTAAATTGAATGAACATATTAATTTAATTTAATTAACTTTATATTAAATTGCCTAAAATGAATTATAATTACTTTGACGTTATTATGGATGAAAGCCGGGTTCATCATTTTTCTTTGTCTCTTATGATCTTCACCTTCTGTAAATACAAGGCCTCTACCAGCCATTGCAATAGCATCAGCCATCATATGAGGAGGTTTAATAAAATCATAAACGCGATTTAATGTAATGTCTTGAATTATTTTTGTATCTGAGATAAGAAGGGCTGGTTGATTAAATAATCCATGGTATTTTAAAATATTCCCGTATTTTTGTACCCAATTAAGTTGCGCATCCTATATATAAAAAGAAAGAAAATGTATAAATAAGAATTAAGATTACTGATCTATGCTAATAATATTATTATTAACCTCTTGTATCAAAAGTGTTTTAATGTTTCCGAAAAATAGACTTTCAGATGATGATGGCCCAGGAATTTTTCTCAAAGGAGTGATATAAACTGGCCAAATGTATATTTTGTAAGTAACCCATCCTATAACTCCTAATACAAAAAAACCAACTAAAGAAATCAAATCAAGCATTTGTTTTTTGTTGTAAAGTTATTAAAACAAATTGGGTGAATAATTTTTAAAAGTTGTTGGGAAAAAATTTATCGCTAGATACTGTTTATATATATGATCGATTTTATTCAGGTTCGGTAGATATAATTGCCGTTGCTTTTTTGCGTTTCTAAAATGAATACACAAAGGAGATATGCATGTGTACATACTAAATAGTAACAAATTTAATTGTTTAACGTTTAATTGGACAGAATGATCGATGATCGACAATGGACTTTCACAAGACTTAATTTAGAATCCTCATGACTGCAATATTTATAGTAAGATTCTAAATATGCATATTTTTTTTCGATTTTGGAATTTCCATGGAGATATATATATAAAGCCAAGAAAGCCAAGCTTAATAAAATTAATTAATAGCTTAATTTTATATTTTAAATCGGCACGCCAGATAAAGTGTACCGTCGTACTGATCAATAAAGTAAATTAATATTATTATTGGAATTGACTAATAGTACTGCAAAAATATATCTAAAGATATTATACGTAACAATACGTATATATACATATTATGTATAAGAAATACTTCTCATTTTATTTACTGGGCTAATTTAGCATATATTTAAAATATTCTCTGCGAGAGCAAAGGCTCAAAATTTCATTTTTATTTGATTTGTTTAATTTGCATTGGTGAAAAATATTTGTTATAACTCAAATTATTGCAGTCTAACTGTAATGTTTTTAAAAAATCAATAAAAACTTTTCTTTGTTAAATACGTTTCTAAAAATAGATTTTTTTATTACATTTAAACTAGAGATCACTTTGCATGCATTAAAATTAATGATTGCATAATTTATGTAACAAATAATTATCAAAAAAAATTATGACATAATTTATTGAATTTGATACCCCTCACGTTGCCTATAATCATTTGTTGATCCCAATCCATATGATTAAAATAATCTAATCAGTAACATGATTTATGAAGGGGTAGCAAAATTCTGAAAAGCGCAATAATCGAAAATTCTTTAGCGAAATATATTTTTTTCAGGTCAATAAAACTCTAATAAGATAGTTAAGGTATTTAATTATAATAACTAATAGTGCAAACGACAGACAATATACAGTACATGTCCTTTCCATTATCTGGCCATTGCAATGGTCCTCAAAAGTGAGAAAACGTATAATTAAATAACGACTACTGAAATTGCTTTTGCTGAAGCTTCTAGTGTTAAGCTCTTGTCAGAATCCTAATAATAATAATATAAAAATTTCGAAAAATACAATTGTTACTAAAATATAATAACGAGATCTATATACATACGAGATTAAGTTATCGGCATAATGAAATATTATAAATTCTGAATTACAATTTTTAATTGGATTGATCTAGTAAAACTGTATATACATTTTGAAATTTTGAAAGAAACAAAATTCTATCCATTCAATTATGAGGTGTAGATAACGTTCTGTGTTACAATAGCTTTTGTGTTACGAAGTCGCAATGACTGGTTGATTGATCGATTTTAATTATTTTTTATAGATTTTGTATTATTTTAGTTAAAATTTGTAGTTATTTTACAAGCCAATGGATGGTCTATTGACACAGGACAACTTACCGACAAGTTATCGAACAAATTGTCCGGTGTACAAGTTTGATCCATGGTCAAATTGACGCTTAATCAAATTGTCCACTGGAATTTATATTATAGATATCCCTGAGTGAGAAAGGGAGAGCTTTTCAAGTTTTTTTTTTTTTTGTTTTTTTCTTTCGAGAGAATTTTTTTTGTGCTTGATAATATTGGGATTTACTAGTGAAACAGTAGTAAAAATTGTATTGATTTTCAGAAACCCTCATTTTAAACGCATAAACCATTACCTTTTTGATCGCAAATTATCCTTTTATTTTCAGTTATCAACGTGAATTGGTGGTTGGGAAGAGTGTAAATTATTTAAAAATTAGAACTTATTTTTATTGACTAACATCATGATCTATGAAAATTCTAACATATATATAATATTATAGAATTTTTGCACATAACAGTATCATGTGATAAAATTCATTAATGAAGGACATTTTGTTATATTTATTCTAACATTTAAATTCGAATTACAAAGCACAAAGGTTTACTATAAAATTCATTATATCAAAGAATAATTATAAAAACAAATTTGTACCAGAACTAGGTAAAGGTGAACTGCGTATGAGCCGATATGACTCTACAGGAATCAAATTATCACATACATAAACAAGAATTGAATTTACGAAAGTTATTCATATTAATATTGATCCAAATAAAAAAAGTGATAGAAAGAAACAGCAATATTACATTATGATGTTATTTATAAAGTTGATACTTATTATCATCTCCAATTAAATTGGTTTGCGTGTACAGCGAGATTAATTGAAGAATTATTACAACAATGAAGTAGGAACGCTGAGAAATATGGATTAAAATTAGTCGAAGCTTTCCTAATCCCGATCAACTATTAAAAGAATTTAGATTCTCTACATGGTATGAACGCCAGTATATCAATAACGAATAATTATTACATTATTTAGGACTTGCACAATTATCAAAGCATAATTCAAATTTTATATAGCGTCCGTAAGTCTCAGTGGAAACCCGTATACTTTTGCAAGTGATATTACTCTGTGTAGAAGTCTCACTGTTAATATTTTATTATGATGAAATTTTAATACCTCGCTTCTTAAAAAAAGTTATTATTAATAACATATAGTATTAATGATAGCCAATTGCAACACAATTAACAACTAAAGTCCTATAATTCAACGGAATAAAATGAAAATTGAGCAATTGTACAGCCGGCCACAATTTATAATTATTAATTAAAGTAGGTACAAAAGCCTGTGTATATTGAGAAGGTAAAAAAATATTGATAATTGATATTAACCTAAGTAAAACAATATCTTTAAAATAAATATTTTGAGAGAAATTTATATTTACATCTCCAAGCTTTTCTAAAATTTGAGATTTTTCTTGAGCTTCTAATAGTGCCTGACCTACGAAAAATGTTGTAATAAAACAACATGGTGCGAATATAGCTTGATCTAAAGTGACACGCGTTATTAGTCCTTTATAGAAAAAGAAAACAAAATAAATAAATAATTAGGAATAAAATAATTTTAAATCTTATAATGTAATTTAATTTATTACAAAAAATTTTTAGAAATAAAAATTTCATCTTTTAAATAATAATGATTACAGCTATACATAAACCAAATCCTCCAAGTCTCGTAATATATAATTGAAGAATTTTAGAAAAAGTTTAAATCTATATTTAGAATTTGATCCGTCAACCTTCTAAATTTGCACGGATTTGGAGTAATGATTCTTCGACACCAAATTATTACTATCGGTAATATTGAAACTTTTTTTTTTGTCAACACGTCATTTTTTTTTAATGATCTTCATATGGGTCCCAAGTCCCAACATATCGTTATATCGAACACGATAAAAATTTGTTACGCGACATACGCGACAATACGCTGCAATTATTCGATATCTGATATTTTTAGTATATTTAGATAGATTGATGTTGATTATATTGTGATTGAGGCGTAGTGAAGTAATGAGTCATTGCAAAATATTTTCTATTACGTAATCTAAAAAAGTTTGTACAACAGAAAAATACATAAAAAGACCTTACCTCCTTTTTTTTTTATTATTCTACTAACTGTATCTCGTTAATTTCTCTAATATATATCTAAAATTACCACTGAAGAAAAAACGATTGACAAAGAATTAAAATATCAGATAATTAACCCAAAGATTACAATAATTTAATATTAATATTATTATTAATTTTTTTCTTTCTCCTGTGTGTTTAAAGATTAGGCAAACAGATATTGTTTTTTTTAAATCTTATCCTGGTGGAGAGCATGTCTATGCTTTGGCTAGTTCGATTCTAGTCTAAGATCTTGACGTCATATTCCTGGATTTATCTGGTCGTCACGCGTAACGAGGTATCTCTCTCGTACAAAAAGAGTTTGTTTTGCAGTTTTATTAGTAAAAACGCCCATATTTCTGACGATGTCTAGGTTTTACATCTGGTCGTCACGCGTAACGAGGTATCTCTCTCGTACAAAAGGAGTTTGTTTTGCAGTTTTATTAGTAAAAACGCCCATTATTTCTGGTGATGTCTAGGTTTTACATCTGGTCACCAGTTTAATGAAGATGGTTGAACTTTCTAGACCATATGTATAACATAATATACATAATGTGATTGTAGACGACCTTGGTTTATTGGAAACGTGATAAACCCATAGCATATGCCCCTGTCTCCCGGCTGGTCAGCCATAGCATCCCTCTGAGTTTGCCGATTGGTGTTTGAGATCATAGCTCTAGTTAGGTTCTTCCATATTTTAAGGTGTTTCTCTTCTTTTTCTGTTTCTTTTCTTTCTCCTGTGTGTTTAAAAGATTAAGCAAACAGATATTATTTTATTTTTAATCTTATCCTGGTGGAAAGCATGTTTATGCTTTGGCTAGTTCGATTCTAGTCTGAGATCTTGATAATCATAATTTATTTTTTTTTTTTTTTTTTTTTTTTAAAATATTAAGAGGCTCTTTAACAAATTTAGGCGAAAATCATTTGGGACGTCAATTTAAATCCACAAAATATATTTATATAATTCCCAGAATAAATAGTGTACGGTTATTTCGTTTGTTTATTGAAAATGTACAGTATGTAGAAAATAATGGTTTGATTGGCGACAATAAGTGACCAATGAATTCACGATTCAATTACTATCCTATTTACAGTTCTCACTACCTTAGTAAACTTTGCTGATAATAAGAAATGATTGATAAAAATTGAAATTTTGTTAAAATATTTATTTGATAGAATTATTGAAGCGTATTAAAAGATGATAGGATCAGTAGATATAAATAAGAAATTTAATAGTGCAATTGAAGTTATTAAGCGTGTATCAAAGAAATTGATCAAAGAAAGATATAATGAAGACGAAAATGGAGAATTAAAAGGAAAGGATTTATTATCTTTATTAATAATATTAATAAAACCTTATCTACTGAAGAAAAAATGACTGACGAAGAATTAAAATATCAGGTAATTAACCTAAGATTACATTATGCATTGAAATATTATTATCTTTGGATATATTTTTTTAGATTATGACTTTTATGGTAGTACTGTCAGTCTGGAATAATTAAATCTCGACAATCCAAAATCTTGAAAAGTCATTATATCGACAATTTTGTTGTGTGTTCTAATAAAATAATTTGTTGTAATATGTAATATTTAGTTTAAATGTGATAATTTTGTCGGGATTTTAACTTGCCAAGATATTGGATTGTCTTGTCGGTCTTGTGTCAATCGCTCAAATGATTTTCGAGATTTCGTACCAAAACCAGTCTACTACAATTATTGCTTTGAATTAAGATAAAAAAGTGATTGTTAGTTTTTTCTAATCAAAATCCTTTGTAAGGATTGTGAAAGTAAATCTAAAAGATCTCGAGTTGTGGATGCAGGATATATAAAGATTATGACACGCTACATCAATAAGCACGTGATTTAGTTTTTTTTACATATAGTTTTTCTTTCCAGATTTTTCAGCATATTATATTATTATTTTTTTTCTTTTTTCCCGAATTTTTTTTATCCCATTTATTATAAATTAGATATGATACTGGGTTAGAGGCGTGGTATTTTACGAAAGATCATTTTTTTTTATTTTTAAGCGGTTGGGAATGGTGAAACATGATGAGTAATATAGAATTAATATAATTAATATCAAAACAAAAATATAAAAGACCCAATATTAAAAGACCTAATATAATATTATTTTAATTCAAACTCATCATCATTAAAATCTGTAACTTCAAATTTTTTATTCATATTTTCATCATTTTTTTCTAAGCTACGCGTTTAGTGATTTTTGCGATACATGATTTTTCCAATCTATGAAAAAGATACTAGTTCTTTTGGAAGTAATTCAAATCGAGCTTTAAATCATCATCATTAAAATCTGTAACTTTAAATTTTTTAATAATACCTAATTTTCTATATTTTTCAATTATTTTCATATTTTCATCATTTTTTTCTAAGCTACGCGTACTACAAGTAACAATAATCAACGAAAGTGATTTTTGCGGTACGCGATTTTTCCAATCTATGAAAAAAGATTCTAGTTCTTTCGGAAGTAGTTCAAATCGTGCTTTAAATGAATGATAATATAGTATTAATTCATCAATATTATGTGAATATTTAGCAATGGCTTCCAATGCCATTTTTTCATACCAAATTCTAATACTTTCTAAATATTGACAACCATCAAAAACAATTTTTAATGTTTTTAATTCATTAGGGTTAAAGTTAGGGGTAGGGTTAGGTTTAGGGTTAGGTTTGGACTTAGGTTTAAATCCAATGGAGAGTTTTTTAAGATTTGGGCAGGTCCTTGCAATGACTAAATTTAATGACTTATCACTAAAACCATCAAAATCCCCCAAGTAAAATTCTTTTAAATTTTTTCCATTATTTTCTAAGAAAATTTTTAATAACTCATCTCCTGGAAATGCTCGCCTAATTTTTAAAATTTGTAATTGTGGAAAAAAGATGTGTTGAAGTTCTTCAAAACCTATAAAATCTTTTTGATAACTGTATGATAATTCCAACTCTTGTAAATTTGAGAATTTAGAAATAAATGACAATGGAATACAATTGCATCCATAAAGATTTAACTTGATTAAGCTATTTGGAAGTTTTGTTATTAACGAATGAATATCATTATCGTCATCTTGTTTCATACTAAAATATTTTAAATTTTTCTGAACAGAAATTAATTTCGCCAATCCATTTGAAATATAATTTCCAATTCTTATGTCTAATAATGATATATTATGACATATTTGTGATAGTTGGTAAAAAAATTCGGATGAAAGATTTGAGTAACAATGTAATTCTGAGAGATTTTTTAACCAATTTTTCGGGGTAAAATTATAATAGTAAACAGTTAAACAATCTAAAGAGACCTGGTTCTCAAACATTTTAAATAATTCCTGCATTACTATTATTTTTGGATTATTACTAAAACTTTGCAATTGAGTAAATTGTTGTGTTTCAAAAAGATTATTAACCATGTAATGAACACGGTCAATTGATAAAACTTTACAAAATTTTGCATACTTCTTATATTTTGAAGTTTGGTTTGAAATGTTAATTCCACTCTCATATAAAATTTCTTTTGACTCTTTTGAAAGACAAGTAATTAAGGTATTAACATTCGAAATATTATAATTGTATACATTTCTCCAAAAAAATTTCATGGAAATATCACACCAGAGATGATTAACTAACATGCATGAACGCAAAGTAAATTTGTCACTTTCCAAATATCTAAAGATTTCGTTCAAACTATCTGCTTGAAGTTGTGACATTATTTTTAATAAGAGTTTTAAAAAAAAAGATACGAAAGTCGTCTTTTTTGAGTCCAAAGTTTCATTTATGATACAGTAACTGTGTTACAGCTTACAAATATTCACGAAATGCCATGTGATAAATTAACAGTAAAGTCAATAATACTTTAAGCGAAATGATCACAAAAAATTGTTCGGTGCTATAACGCGCTAAAACTTTCCATAATGCCCTCGAATTGCACCGGTTATACAAAATCAACGAGTTAGATGATCAACGAACAAACACCAATGAAATTCACCTCAGATACAACACAAACATTGCCACATGAACACTTCCGCTTTTTGACAAAATTCACTAGTAAATCCATCAACTCAGAATACCAAATTAGTAAAATGCTCATTATCCAAGACGTATTTTAACTTTATTTGGAGTTAGGACAAAACTTTTAGAACGAATCACCTTTATCAAAACACGTGCTTCTTCTACTTCAAATTTACGTTCCATGCTCTCAAACATATAGTTTACACTCTCTTCTTAGACTTCATAGATGTACAAAAACCGCAATACGTGTGTCATGCATCAAAAAACTTTCCATCCAATTTAACATTTACCCCCTTTAACAAAGATAGTAATGCTCGCTTAAAAAAAACAAGATCAACATTAGTCCGAAAAAAACACGAAAAAGCAAGCTGTACGACATGAAAGACACTTCAAACGTCTCATTAAAAAGCATAAGGATATTCAATTGTAAACCTTTAATTGATTGCGTAACAATCTCACCATCTCCTTAAAGAATATCAGAAGTTCCGAAAACAGATCAAACACTTGAGATACCGTGAAAGCTGTGTACTATACACGCAAGGATGATTACCAATTTCACGTCCCCTATTTTCATTTAAACCGCGAACGCGGAAACACATTGTAGAAAACATAATAAATTCAAATACTAGAGGAGAATCTTCAACACCAATTAAAGTTACTTCTAGAGAACCGCATTACAAGAAGGATTCCGTGCCTGAAGGATGAACCCTTATCTCAACATGTATAAAAACAAGAGATAAAATGAAACTAAAGAACTTAAATCAAGACCTTTCGTCTTCCCTGCGACCCTTGAAAAAAATGGTAGCCGAATTTGTTTCTGAGTTACACATGATTTGTGCACATGATCTGGATGAGTGTAATTATAAACTTCTTATTGATCTATCTTTTACGCCTTTTCTTTCTTTTATACTAATATTTTTCCAAAAATTGTTAACGTGTCATTAACAACAAAATATAGTTTGTAAAGGATGTGTTATTTATTAATATTACATCTCAAGATTAAGGAATTATTAGAGGAATCACGTAATAAGCCAATATGTCATCTATGATTAAAAATATATTCGTCCAAATCTTAAATTATTGGAAAGATAAATGCTTATATTAGAGCACTAAAAAATTGTCGAACTACACCAGGAACTTGGAGAGATCTGAACAATAAATAGTTCAATGTATTGGGAATAGTATTGTAGCATGTTTAATTGTATTTATAAAGTAAAAAATTAAGAACAAAATCTATTTAAAGAAAGTCAACATCTATAATATTGACAAATAAAATATGCAATCTATCAGCAAAAGAAAGTAAAATATCGATGATATATACAAATTATTCGCGATCGAAGTATAATTACTAACGAAATAATCAGTGCACAGATCATGTGTAACCCAGAAACAAATACGGCTACCATTTTTTGTAACAAAATCTGGACACTTGGCAAATTTAAGAACTTGGCGAAAAAGTACCACTATATTTGGAACATTGATCTACACACTCGGAACCGGTTGCGAAAATTCGGGTGATCGGCATATTACTGTAATCAATCGGCGCAACATGCCGGATATTAGCATCATCATCTTATGAGAATAAAATTCGGATCCAGACGATGAGCCGGTTTTAGCAAAATGTTTGGCATCACGTGAGTTTCTGATTTGTCCGCTAACTTTTAATTATTAAATAACTACTTATTGTATATACACGTTTACTTATGTACAGTATACTAAATATTAAAACTGAAACTAATTATTATCGTAAATTTACATTAATTTGTATCACTACAACACTTCAATTTGGAACAATTGCATATCATAAAGGCATAAATTACGTTTAATACACATTTCTTTAATTTCAATGATTCAAGTCCATAAAAATTTTGTGCCATTCTTACGTATTGTGCTGTTGTTTAGAAATGCAGTATTTTTGCAATCAACTATAGTAAGCCAATTAAATTCATAGTCAAGATGTAAGATGTTTCTTCTAGTAAAATTGACACGCAGCTCGCTCACGTGAAGTGTGCGACTTAAGCAAATAGCGTTCATTAAAATGAAACGTAATACATTAGAATTTCTGTCGGGAACTGAATACAATAATAGCAATAATAGTAAATTTTGATGCAAATCATTTTGTCTTATCCAATTAACTTAAGAAATTATTGATTAAACTAAACAACGGTAAACAACGGCGAATAAAATCTACCGAAACCGAACGATCTATCGTGGCAGTATATATACTTCCTGATTCTTTTTTAAATAAAATTCTTCTCCAAAAAAAAAGACAAAAAAAAAAATGCTTGACTTGTTCACTATAGTTTGCTTTTTTGTGTTAGGATTTATAGGATGGGTTATTTATAAAATATTTATTTGGCCATTTTATGTTTCTCCTTTGAGAAAAATTCCTGGTCCACCATCTGCGAATCCAATTTTTGGAAATATTATGACACTTTTGAAAGAAGAGGTTAATATTTTTTTTTTTATATTTTAATTTGTCTTTCACCGATTCATATGATCTTTTTTTTGATATAGGAACCACAACTCAAATGGATACAAGAATATGGGAATATTATAAAATATTATGGAATATTTAATGAACCAACTCTTTTTGTCGCAGACACAAGAATAATTCAAGAAATTACATTAAATAAAGTTTACGATTTTATTAAACCCCCTAAAATGTTGGCTGATGCTGTTATAATTGCCGGTAAAGGTATTGTACTTGCAGAAGGTGAAGATCATAAGAGACAAAGAAAAATGATGAACCCAGCTTTCGCTCATAATAATATCAAAGTAATTATACTTCATTGGTGAAAATAAATTGTAAATTAATAGTTAATAAATTATATTTATTTCAATTCAGGAAATGATTCCAACATTTATTCGTGTGGCTTTTACCCTAAAAGGTTTAATCGAAGATAAAGTAAACTTAGGAGAATCTGAAATTAATCTTACTCCTTATATCTCAAAAGCTACGTTAGACGTAATTGGCTTAGTAGGTGAGAAAAAAAATGATTTTATTCAATGTTGATATTTTAGGTGTTTTCTAATACTATATATGTATATGTATATATTTTTAGGATTTAATTACGAGTTTAATTCATTGACATCTTCAAATGAATTGGCGGAAGCTTATGATTCTCTTTTGAATGGTCCAACCCCTATTCTACGCGTTGCAATTAGTATGCTATCAAATTACATTCCATTTATTAGAAAAATTCCAATAGACACGAATAAAAGATTTGCTAATGCAAGTGAAGTTATTGAACGTGTATCAAAGAGATTGATTAAAGAAAAATATAATGAAGACGAAAATGGAGAATTAAAAGGAAAGGATTTATTATCTTTATTAATTAATATTAATAAGACATTACCTACTGAAGAAAAAATGACTGATGAAGAATTAAAATACCAGGTAATTAATATAAATATTTAAAAATTATTGCGTTTGTATTATTAATATTTTATATATTTATTTAATGATATGTACATATATTATTTTAATAATTATTTATCTGTGAATATTTAGATTATGACATTTTTAATAGCAGGGCATGAAACTACGAGTGTTTCAACTTGTTGGGCTTTATATTTACTTGCACAACATCCACGTGAGCAAGACTTATTACGTGAAGAATTAGTTAAAGCTTTTCCTGATAAATCAAAATTTAATCCTACATTCGATGAAATTAATTCTTTAGAGTATTTAAATTGTATAGTTAAGGAAACTTTAAGGATACATTCTCCAGGTATATTTTTTTTAAAAAAAATTAAAAATTTATACAAATTATTAATTTTGTAATTTTTATTTTAGCGCCATTTACTACTCGAACTAATCTTAAAGATGAAACTTTTGGGGAATATTTCATTCCAAAGGTAATATATATAATAATACATAATCTTATATTTTTAGTAAAAAAAAAATTCAAATTATTAATTGAATTTTTTTTCTTATTAATTTATAATAGGATACTACAATAATGGTTGCAATATCAGCACTTCATAAATCGCCTGAAATTTGGGGCTCAACTGCCAAGGATTTTGATCCACAAAGATGGTTAAATCCTTCTTTAACCAAAAATGTGACAAATTTAAATTATTTACCTTTTCTTACTGGTACAAGAGCTTGTATAGGCAATAAAGTAGCTTTAAATGAATTTAAGATATTATTAAGTATGTTAATTAGGAATTTTGTTTTTAAACCAATTGAAGGATTTCAACTTGAACCAAGAACTATGGCAGTTAATAAGCCCAAACCGTATCTTGGATTAAACGTTTCTAAAGTTGAAGGGTAATATTTCAGAAATTTATATAATATTTTTCCATTCATTATAAATTAGTTTAATTAATTTGAGACTTATATGCCATAAATCTTTTGAAATAAAATCATGTTTTGATCGAAGTATTCCATAATACGTCAATATAGATAGCTAACAACTAATATAATTGACTCAAATTTAAATTTGTGTAAAACTATTGTAAACAGCAAGTTTTTATTAGTGGCTAAAATCACACATTGTCACGTCGCTTTGGGATGTTCTGTCAACATAGCTACAATATGTCAAGTCCTATAGTAAAATTTACTATTGGTTTTTTTTTATCATCATTTTATTTCCGTATAGCTGAAATTCTTTATCAGATAATTGCTGAACTGAAGAAATTAAATCCATTCGTCGCCTATCTTCTTTGCTCAATGATATTTCTGATTCAGTATCACAGTCTAACCTCGATATACCGATATTCGATATACCGATATAAAATATCGGTGTAACTTTGAAATAATGACATATTTCCTAAAAACTTCATATATGCCCCGACATATCGTTATATAAAGATTTGACTGTATTTAGTCTTGTTAAAAACTCTAAAGTAGTTATAAGTTTTGGTTCATCCATATTATTTAATTTTTCATAGCTTCTGAACTTCTATTTTACGAGCTTTTTTGAAATGTTGGGCTTGTTTCGAAATTCGAGGCATTTTCCCATTAAATTTTTCGAAATTTTAAAACTTAAATAATTCACAAACTATTAACATTTATATAATACTAAAAGTTTAATCAACTACATGATAACATTAAGAAACTTAAAATACCTCGTTTTTTGTAAAAATCTTGAAGAAAAAATTTTTTCCCTATGAAGCTATGTTCAAAGGTATCAATTTTTATTATACAAATGGATTCTTTTTTATTTTTAAAAAAAGCAAGATATCTTATAAGTAATTGGAACACCTTCATGAAATTTGAAACGAGAATAATAAGATGTTATTTGAGTGCACCTATTAAGTGAGAGATTTCTTATAAGCAGATTTAAACTATAGACTATATAGTTTAATACGGATAGTAAATTTTACAATAGGACTTGATATAGTTTGTGAAACTATGTTGACAGAACACCCCAACATCGCCTGTAATATCAATTATTTATAGATATTGTACGGTGTTGTATTTATATTGGTTAACGTCACTTCCATATAAATACCATCGTACAATATCTATATTATCGTACGGCTAATGCAGATCATGCTCAAATAAACTATGTTTTGGTACGAAATCTCGAAAATCATTTGAACGATATAAGGGGAGTTTGAGATTTTGTTGTCGATCTTGTGTTAGTCGTGCAAGAGATTTTGATCGGATACCTAATATTCGATATTGTACGCAAATAAACTATCGATATTCATATTGTACTAGTGATATCAATATTGTACGATAATGAAAATATCGGTCAAATAAATCAGCATGATCCTACAGGGCCGTGAGATACTGTATATCTAATAATACATAACGCTAAATCCTGACTCAGAATCCTGTTATAAACTCAAAATTTCGAGACTCCGACACTCATTATTATTACCCCGAAACATTATCTTTTTTTAATTTTATATTATATTTCGCGATAATATGAAATGTTTTTATTGCACAAGTAAAATTTTGTATAAATTAATATTTTTAGTTTTTATCGCAACAATATTTTTTATACTTTTTAAAACAATTATGATATCATGCAGATTAATGTGTCGTGAATATTGAGCTACAGGATTTGTTTTTACTGGATTTCATAATGAACCCGAAAAATCATTATACCGTTCCACATAATAACATTAAATGAAACAATTTTAAGAGAAGTTTGAACAGTAAGCTATAAATTTCAATGTCTCATTTGTTTGTCCACTGTAATATGAAAAGGGGAAAATGACTGAACCAGTATTGAACCGGTTTGCTGTTTATGTTTTACTTGCTTGCTTAGCTTAAGATGCATCTGGCCTTATATGAATTCAATACCTTTTAATTAGCCAATCAAAATAATCGACATGAATGACAATTAATGGATAAAATATATAAATGTCTTACCGACTAATAAATGTTTTTTTCTAAAAAAAAAAATGCAGGAGAGCGCCTGTTCGACGGTAACTATACCAATACTATTGAACACAACACAAATATTTACCAAATGATAATCGATTTTTGCTTAATTTAGATTCAGTACAGTAAGTACAATAAGATGATACATCAGATGGATACACATATTATTATACATTATCGAACCTAAACCTTGCTATGTTTCAAGAAAAATTTTTTTGGTGCCTTATGTGATTTATATTTGGGTTGAGAATGAGCAAATAAAGGCGTAGCTCGCGTTATATTAAAACAAACGACTAAAAATGAGTAGATTGGCTTAAAAAAAAAATCTCTTTTATTCCCAATTATCCTTTTATTGGAATGTGGTACTTTAGAATTCTGATTTCTGAATAATAAAGTTTAAACTTTACTTTTTAACTAGTCAAAGAACTAGATTGTGAGCAAAGAAATGATTCAATTGTACGACGTATTTTACTTATTAATAAAAGCGTAAACCCTTGGTTTCGCGATTATTTTTTATCTCTCGTATATTATTTTTAAAAAAAAATAAAATGATTGATTCAATTTCTTTAGTTTGTTTTCTCGTGGTAGGAATTATAGGATGGATTACTTATAAAATATATATTTGGCCAAATTATATTTCTCCTTTGAGAAAAATTCCTGGTCCACCATCCGAAAATCCATTTTTCGGAAACATTAAAACATTTATGAAGGAAGAGGTAATATATTTCTTATATTTAACCTTAACCTATTTTAACTATTCGCTTAATATATTTTCTTTTTTTTTTTTAATATAGTCTGGTGAACCACAACTTAGATGGATAAAAAAATATGGAAATATTATAAAAGTCCATGGAATATTTAATGAACCAATTGTTTTTGTCGCCGATCCAAAAATTATTCAAGATATATCAGTAACTCGTGCTTATGATTTTATTAAACCTCCTGGTTTATTGGCTGATTCTATTGCAGTTGCCGGTAGAGGTCTTATATACGCAGAAGGTGATGACCATAAAAGACAGAGAAAAATGATAAATCCAGCTTTCACTCATAGTAAAATCAAAGTAATTAATTAATTATATTTAAAAAGATTTAACCCTTGATATTTTAAATTAATGCAATACATTTAATTTATTTAGGAAATGGTTCCGAGATCTATTCCTATAGTTATGACATTAAAAGATTTAATTGAAGATAAAATAAACCGAGGGGAATCTAATATCAATCTTACACCCTATATATCAGAAGCTACTTTAGATATTATTGGCTTAGTAGGTGAGAGAAGAAAATAAAATAATTTGTTTTCATATTGATATTTCACATTCTAATACGCATTTTATGATAAAATAATCGTAATATTTTTTTTTTTTAGGATTCAATTGCGAATTTAATTCGTTAAAATCTCCAAACGAATTGGCTGAAGCTTATGATTCTCTTATGTGCTCTCCAGTTAACGCAATCAATATTATATCAAACTATGCACCATTCGTTAGAAAACTTCCCTTAGAAGTAAATAAAAAATTCAGAAAAGAATGTTCAATTATTGATCGTGAATCAAAGAAACTGGTTGAAGAAAGATGTAAGGAAGCTGAAAATGGAGAATTAAAGAAAAACGATTTGTTGTCTATAATAATTAATACCAATAGAACATTGCCTATTGAAGAAAAAATATCCAAAGAAGAATTAAAATATCAGGTAATCGAAAAAGATTACTTATAAATTATTTAAGTGTTTATTTATTAATCATTTTTCTCATTTTGTAAATATCTCAGATTAAAACATTTTTAGTAGCAGGACATGAATCTACAAGTGTCTCAATTTGCTGGGCTTTATATTACCTTTCACAAAATCTGCATGAGCAAGACTTATTGCGTGAAGAATTAGTTAAAGCTTTTCCTGATAAATCAAATTTTAATCCTACATTTGATGAACTTAATTCTTTGGAGTATTTAAATTGCGTAATTAAAGAAACTTTAAGATTAGCTTCTCCAGGTATAGTCTTTATTTGATAATTAAAAAATATATAAAGTCATCTTACTAACTTTATGGTAATTTTTTACTTTCACTAGCAACATCTGCTAGGCGAACTAATACTAAAGATGAAGTTTTTGGTGATTATTACATTCCAAAGGTATTTATTTTTACATATATGTATATTTTTGTTAAAAATTCAGTACTTAATTAAATTTTTTTATTTAGGATACTATAATAATGATGGCGATCTCGGTACTTCATAGGTTACCTGAAATCTGGGGCTCCACAGCCGACAATTTCGTTCCAAAAAGATGGTTGGATCCTTCTTTGGCTAAAAATACATCAAATTTAATTTATTTACCTTTCCTTAATGGTCCAAGAAGTTGTATAGGCAATAAATTAGCTTTAACTAAGATCAAAATATTGTTATGTATGTTAATTAGAAATTTTGTTTTTAAACCGATTGAAGGATTTCACATTAGAAAAAGAATTATCCCTGTAACTAAACCTGATCCATACCTCGGATTAGATGTTTCTGTTGTTGAATCTTAACAAAATTACCAGTTTAAATTTTTTTATTGATTTATATATATTTATATATTGTCATGGCGTAGATGGTATTATTGATTAGGTAGGGTCAGGATTTAGGATTATGGTTTAGGGTTATGGTTAAGATTTAGTAATAGGAAAATTTTCACAACATATACAACATATTATTCATAAATAAAATATTATTTTTTTTACAGTAAAGTTGTGTGATAAATAATTAATATAATAATTGTATAAATCCAAAAATAAAATTTTGTTTCTTTGCTTTTAGCAAAGTCGGTATTAAATTTATAGGCTTTAATAAAGCTAATATGGCGTATTATTAAATAACAAAGTTCTAGTAATTAAAGTCAAAAGACTAAATAAAGCGATAGTATATACTGCACATTCAACTATCTGAAAAAAAGAAAATAACAAAATGTTAACAATGGTTTCATTAAAAAAGATCAATTAAAAAAAAATTTCATATTAACCTATCATTGTCTTTCGTTTCAGTCCGGACAATCTATATCTCGGATTTAGATACTGAATGTTACGAGACTTTTCGATACGATATTTATTGTAAAAGTCGCAATTTCTTCTTTAAAAAAGGACAAATAACCAAAGAATGGCCATCTACAAAGAAAAACTAAATATTAATGGTCGATACGTTAAGAAATTAAGAAAAACCCTTTTCCACTTACCAAAATCCCAAACCCAACCTTCAAGAACTGCCGAGAAAAAACTGTTAGTACATTTAATTAAAATACAAATCAAAAACAGAAAAAAACTCACCAAAATCCCAATTCAACCTCTCTCACCAAATTCTCATGCGCCCAAATACCAGAAGAATTAAGTCATCTAAATAAAAAAGATAAATGAACGTTTAATGTTTTTCCTACATTTTGATTTAAGAGATAAAAGATCTTTAAAGAATAGTTAAAAATTGAATAACCTGCCAAGGTCAAATATTCTCGAACGTCGTCTTCGCTTTAATGATCAGTGATTGAGGGCAAAAAGAAGCTGTTTCTTTTTTTATTCTAGCTTTTATTAGGGAATGAAATTCGGTAACCAAAGATTTAAGTTGGCCAGGGAGGTCCAGCAAGCTGAATCAATCAGAGCAGTGTGTATCAATGATAGTATATCTTGTTGAATTATTTCTTTAAAAGTGGTAAAAGAAAGAACAGTGATGGTATATCCCAAATTATGTGATTCAACCTCAGTTTCCCTTGAACTCATATCAGCCATCCAACTTCTCTAATAATTCCAAAATTAGTTCATTGGTAATTCATTCTTGACGTGCAGATGATGTGCACGACTCTGTGAAGTTCTCAAAGTGACTATAAAATCCAGAGAAGTTCGAAGACTTCTAATTCATTATCTATGAATAGACGTAAAAACGTAAAGCCAAAGAGGCTGAAGAGATGGCGAAGAAACGGATTTTAGCCAATAGTGATTATTTGGCTGTTAATATTTAATTCATAAACCCATTGTTATTATTTGGTATTTTGCCGAAAAATTTTTCTCAATTAACTCAAACTTTTCCGCACGGAGATTTTTTTTTAGGCTCCAAAATCACTTTTACTTGCATGGATCTAATAAAAAAAGGAAAAGAAATTATTAATCGTTCTTTAAAAGACGAAATAAAAAATTAAAAACAATTAGACTCACCGAAATTCCACGTCCCAAAAGCCTAAGAGCAAGCCGTTTAAGAGAAGAGATAAAGAAACAAACTGTTAACAAAGTCCGTTAAAATAAAATAATAAAAAAAAATAATAAAAGTCTTACCAAATCCCAAGCTAAAGAGCCAAGAGCCGCTAAAAAGGAAAAAAAAACAGAATTGCTAGTAGCAGTTCGTTAAAGTAGCTAAATTAAGGAAATAGAGAAGAAAAAGTACTAAAACCCACGTGTCCAAAAAAATCCAGCTGATTTTTTCGGAAATCAAAATTTCGGGATAAACCTTATCCTTAGCAGGCTTAGTATTTTCTGTTTTCTTTCCCTCTGATTTTCTTCATCTTCCTCCCCGATTTTTTTTCTCACTCCCTTTTTTGAAATAAATTTATCATTAGATCACATTATTATATGAATAAAAAAAAAATCTTTGGTTTCGTCTTACAATGCAGGTAATACCTTATCCTTAGTAGGCTTAGCTTTAATTGTATTTTCTGTTTTCT